>CM060964.1:204811903-204844403 GCA_030765045.1 Tenodera sinensis | reverse complement strand
TTTGAATACGTATATTTCAAGTTTGCCGATCTGGTAATCGTTACCGTTGTCGGTGGTTGTGAAGCAGCCTTTATACTTAAAAATAAACAACTAAAGTAGGAATTTAAATTACATTATAGCGTTTATGTTTGTACTTCATTAAATTATACTTTAAAACAACTGAAGGTGCTAAATGATATTAAAAATGATTCATAAATGCATAATGATGTAATAAGTATGCTGTATATTCCCAAATCAACATAGCAGCTAGCAAAGTAAGATTATTGTGCAGCTGTATTCAGTGGCAAAGAGCCTCCTAAAACTATGTATTTAGAATTGTTTTCTAAGTGTCCACTAAACCAGGCATCGGCAAACATGCACTCAATGAAGCCTCCCAACTATGAAGTGTCAGTGGCAGCGCTTACTCTGTCTCCCCCTCCCACCCTCGCAGCCTTAACTGGCACTGCATACACACCGATCACGGGCGAACTGTCCTCTCGTATTTACCTGCACTTCTAAACATGTCTGTCAAACTGTAATTTAATACTAAGAGGGCGGCGCCGTGGCCGAGCGGTTAGCGCGCTCGCCTACCATCTGGGCGGCCCGGGTTCGATCCCAGGGACCCGCATGTGGTATTCGTGGTGGACGAAGCGGCGTCAGGGCGGGTTTTCTCCGGGTGCTCCGGTTTCCCCCGCCATCTCATTCCACTGGTGCTCCATCTTCATTCCATGTATCATCAGTGTCACCGCCTGCGGTGCCGTAGTAGTAAAAGCGGGCATTAAACACTACAACAACAATACTAAGATTTAAAGATAAATTTCTTTATTTATAACTTTGAAGGATATTAGTTTATTTAACTTAAAGTCTTAGTATATTCATAGAACTAGAGTGCATCTAATTATTCCTGGTCTATTAAACTTGATATCTAGAATAGCACTTTGATGATTTCTTCTGTCATCATGTAAGGAACGTAAGCTGTTTGTTGTGCTCTAAAGTTCAAAAAGGCACTCATCAATGGAACATCAAGCGGTATTATGATACATGTCATAAGATCACCATACAATTATAGACAAGCATGAATTCATAAATTCACACCACGATTTAAAGTAGCATAACACTGACGTAGTGTCCTTTATTCATTTTTTTTCAGGTCTAGATCGGACTAGCCAGCTGCAACAGCTCCAAGAGCAATATTCAGATAATACACCTAATATTAATTCAAATATTATAACTGATAGACAACCTCACGCCAGCTATGCTGTTGCTTGGAGATTACTCAGTCACTGAGGTGTTTTAGTGATAAAGATTTCATAAAAAATGTAAGAGTAAAGTTGCCAACATAATTTGCCCTGAACAATATGATTTTTAGTAATATTGCATTATCACCACGAACCATACAGAGAAGGATACATAAAATAGCAGAAATAACCAAAAAAAGACCATAAACCGAGGTCCATGAATTTGTAGCCGTTTCTCTCGCGTTGAATGAAGGCACTGACAACGTTGACACAGCACAATTGGCAATTTTCACTCGTGGAGTCACTAACAACCTCTCGATACAAGAATATATGCTTGAAGTCATTCCACTTAGGGAACATACAATAGGGACAGAATTATCTCAAGCATTTAAGAAATGTGTGGAAGAAAAGAAACTGAATCTAAAAAATCTTGTATCACGATTAACAGATGATAGTTTGCGTGCTATACTGAGAGTGGCTACTTGTGATATATCACTAGATTTTCATGGTACGTTGCAAATAGAAGTGAATTGAAATATATTGCTCAAATATCTAGGCCTACCTAAAGTATCGTAGACCAAAATAGCTGGATTCAAGTATATGTATTATTCCTTATTGTACTCTGTAGAGAGCGAGTCCACCACTGACTCTGAACGAAGGTCAATGCCATCCCCTGTTCTACATTACGTCATGTGCATCGCGGGTTGCATGTTTAGACGTCATACTGATACCTTATTGAGTACATGTTTGCTGATGCCTGCACTAAACCATACAAAGCCATAAATGTACGCACCTAAAGTTTAACGTTATCCGTTGTAGACGAGCACATTTTGGCATGGTGTGAAACGAAACAGAGTTACAATAAGTATGTTTTTCCTAGTGATCACTTTCTAATTTGTGAGTTTTATAAGGTTTTGATTAGAATATTCAACCCAGAGACAGTTCTGAAAAATACTTTTAAGTATACAAATTGATATTTTGAATTAAACTTATTTTTTTATTAAGTTTAATACTCACATTTTCAAGCACTATTCATGATTTAAAGTTTTCAGCTGAACAGATAATTTTATGCTTTATTCTGTATTGGTTTGCTTTTGATTGTATGATTGTGATAATATTTTTCAGGTTTACATTTCCAGCTTCAGTCTTTGGGATCACCGCCCCTTTCTCCAACTGGTATCCACAACGCACATCAAGTGTCTCAGACACCCCCGCAGCAAATAACACCGACACAAACACTACCTCCATCATGTGCAAAGGAGGACGAGGTCACGAGTTCTGAGGAAGCTAAACCTTTCCCGGAGCTTGAGCAAGACCAGAATAACGGTAATAAATAGTAACACATTTCAACCAAATGCAGGAATTTTAGGTAAAGAACCTGTTACCGCTATGTTACCAGAAGTCCGGAAAATCCCGGACATTACTTTCGTCCGGCTCCGGGGAAAATATTTGAAAAATCTAAAATTTCCTACATTTTGAGCAATGTAAGCATTCGTTAGTTTCAAATTATTAGCAACTTAAGATGGAGTAGAAAAATATTTGGTGAAAATAACCAAGCTACTTTGCTATTAGGCTAAGTATTTTTCACTGGCATTATTACATAACATAGACATTAGAACAAACCAAGAGTATTGATTGACTCTAATATTCTAGTAAAATTCACATTTAAACATTTAAGTTTATGGTCAGGCATAGGAATTTTTAAGCATTAAAACCAGGATGGGTGGAAATAAGGTTGAACTATATTTCGTTAGATTATATGTAGATACAGGGTCACAGATAAACCATACACCTATTCCTCGTAGTCTTTTGGCGTTTGCAGACAACACTCGGGCCGGTTTTTATCTTCCTATCAGTGACTCTTGGTCTATCTTGTTTTGCCTTCTTTGTAGTAATAATTAGTTTAAGTGTAGATAACTTGGAGCCAACTGCTTATGCCTACCTATGCCTGGTCATGATTATACTGGGTGTCTTAAAAACAAAAACAAAAAACCGCTGACAACGCTTAGTATGTTGTGCGGGATGGCAAACTGACCGGCTTTCAAATAGGAACCGCTGTACGGAAATTCGCGGTTTGGTTTGCAGTTCATGAGGAATTGAGTATTACAAAATAGAGAAAGTTTGAGTTCCGCGTCCACGACTATAGAAGTTTTCACGTTATGAAGGCACAATGGCTCTTATGGAGAATCAGCGCGGCGTTGCCACGTATGTTGCGCCGCAGCGATTACCGCGGTTTTGCTAGTTGGTTCCTGAACCACTGCTCAAATCTATCGCTGTCTATTTCATCATGAGAATCAGCAGAACCATTTTTCACCAAGAAAACAAGTTTTGCACCGGTACAAATCGCACCATTGGCATACGATATTACAAATCGTGGTCCGCGAGCAGTAGGTGATTTAAGACCAGTGGATAACCCGGCCAAAAGCGCTTCTTTAGGAGTTTTTATAGTCCTATCCTTCCAAACTTTTGATACAGTGTGCCCTACATTTACCCATCTATCATCGAGGTACACGATTTTCCTTCCCTCTTTGCTGAATTGTTTTATTTTCCGTAAATAGGAATGTCGCCTCACTATATCATTTCTCTGAATCATAAGCGATTTATTTCCTCTTTTTCAAAATGAAACCCCATTTCCTTCCCTAAGGTATAAAAGGTTGAATATTTGTAATTTGGCAAGTCCTCATCCTCATTGACTTCTTTCAACACATTCAGAATTGTAGGGGGAATACTTTGAAATAGAAATACATGAAATTTGTGCCATATTTGCGTTCAAAATTATCATATTTTATCTTCCTGCTGGTTTGGTATTTATGGTGCGGTGTAGTGATGGGATCTTTTTTACATTATTTTCTTAATATAAAAATGTAGGCCTACTTACACCAGTCGCCTTATGAAGCTCACTAACAATAAACGACTCACTGTGTCCGGGTTCTTTTTCTTTAAATAATCATACACTTTAAGAATTGTTTTTCGCTCGCCACTTCTAATAATTTCGTCCTTTTACTGCAATCCATTCCACACTGATCATTTAATTGCAATGCAGATAATTACCAGAGAGCTTGTAAAACTCGCACACACAGCAGATTCCCAAAACCTATTGAAAACCTGCGCTGAAGTACAATGCCTTATCGGACCTTCAACTGCCACACCACGTCTGGTTTTCATCCTCTCCAAGACACGAGGACCAGGTTTCGTCCGTGGTGTACTTTGCGCGCCGCAAACATTTGCCTTTAAATGGTGATTCATGGATACTTTGGTACTGGAGACGTTCTGTATGTATATAAAAAGTAATTTCATTATTTCCTTGACAACTTTGTCGCTGAAAGTTTTTACGTGGACTTACAGAACGAGAATTAGCTAGCGACGACATTTTCCACTGTATAAACAGATAATCTTAACACTTTGTTCTAAACTTTAGTTTTTTAAAACAATATGTTTAGACATATTGATATAATCTAAATACCATCGTGGTCTATTAAAGCAAGCGAATAATCCAGATTTTTTTTTTTTCATTGCAATTATTTTTCTGTTTAAAACCATGTTTTGACGTTCGGAGCGAGAAAGATTTTAAAAAATCTGTTTTCAACAAAATTTTAGATTTTATTATTTTAAAAAATATACAGTTATATAAAAGGTTTATCGTGCATACCATAGTATTCTTCAACACATTTCACACCGAAATGCATGTTCATACGTTATCTTAGTCGCATTTGAAAACACGCACATTTGGCAACGGCGCACTTGGTTCTTCCATAAGAATAGTATGGATCATGAGAGCCCGTTGTGCCTTCATGACGTGAAAATTCCTATAGGAAAACTTATAAAATGTAAACTTCTCAGACAACGGTACAAGCAGGCCGACGCCTACCTCACTGCTGCTGCATTCCCTGCTTCCACAGAGGACATATTCTGCAGAGTGCAATAATGGAAGTGGAATATGGTCACTTATGTAGTTCCAGTAGCTTCGTAATCAGTCTCTAAATCCCTGAAGAGAACGGGTGAATCCGTAACTAGACTTTCCAGAAGCGTAAAAATTCTCAAATCGGTGCCGAGGTTAGAGCCAGAGTCCTCTGCACTGCAAGCGATGATATTTCAGCGTTAAGAAGACGACAGAGAGAGAGAGAGAGAGAGAGAGAGAGAGAGAGAGAGAGAGAGAGAGAGTTACATGGTTTCAAAATAGCCATAATTTGCTGGTGTGTATACATCCTGCTACACAAATTACTTAAGACATCACCAGGGCCCTCTTACATAATTTTGTTAATACTATAAAAAGGAATGTTTTAATTACAAGTTACAAAATATAGTAGTACTGAATATTTCGTGTACAAGAAGACTACTGTCAAATAGTGGTTAAGAACCAGCGCATCTCAGGCTATGATAAAATCAGCTGCTAACTACAATTATTCCTCCTCCACATTTAAAATCATCTTTATAGATACATTCAATATCATCTATCGTTTGTTTCCAACTACGGGATATTCGAACAAACTATAGTTTTTACCAAAACATAACTCTGCCCCACTCCGCTGCCAAAGACGGCATTATTTTGAGGTATGCGCTTTAAAAATATAAAGGAACCACAAGACGGCTACATTGCGTCTCGCCCTGTTTATAAGGGTCGCCTTTTGTTGGCTAATAGTTACAAGGAGAGCGGTTCCCTTGGAAGTTTGTCAAGTTTTGGCAAAATGTATACCGTTTGAAGATTTGATTAAGCATTTTTGCACTCTACTATTTGTAGTCTCTTTTAAAATAAATATGTTTTCAGGCCTTTCCGTTTATATTCTGTTGATATAAGATTTGGCCTTTGCTTTTGAGCTCAGCCATTGTTCATAATAAGAAGTTATGTTCTAAAGAATCGAGCGAGGTGGCGCAGATGGTATGCCTCGTATAGGAGTGGCTTAGATTTGAGTTGCAACTGTTTGCTGCAGAAGATGGGAGCGCATAATTTTAGCCGCTATCTGCCTTTCTTGGCGCTACTTTATAAGTGGGTGGACCAGCACATCGTGCGGTCCATGATGACGCTTAAGTATTTAATATGCCGACGGCAGTGCAATATTTGACCGTCGGCCGTTAGCTCCATTGCCAAAGAGTGGTGCCGCTTTGAGAAATGAATCAGCTGGCATTTGTTAGGATTAATTTTGATTTTCTAATCTTGGAGCCATGAGAGGAAGTGATTTACATATCTTTGTATTTCTGCAAGGCTCAAACGAGGATTTCTGTGGTGGTTGTACATTGCAGTGTCGACAGCATACATGGCGACCTTGCACTTGGCGTCCATTAGGAAATCATTTGTAAACAATATATACGAAAACGGCGACATGACTGCACCTTGTGGGGAGCCGCCCGCATTAATCTCTCCCGGGAGGAGGAGTGGTCCACTTGGACTTAGAATTGCCGGTTTTCTAAAACATTGTGCAGCAAGTGTAGATAATTTTGAATGGCCGGAAAATTGCGGCGTAGTTCATAAATAAGGTCATTGTGCCAGCAACGGTCGAAAGCGGCCCTATGTCCAGAAATAACGCTAACGTTGAAGCCCCATTGTTAAATTCTTCAGTGACGTCATCAGTTAGTCTTAGAGCTGAAATTCAGTTAAATGTCCAATTCCAAAGCCAAATTGTGAATTTGGAAGCTCATGTAGTTCCGAAACTTGTTTTTGAAGTCGAGGAAGTATAAGCTTTTCGAGCAATTTACCAATAGTAGACAAAAGACTAATGGGAGTAATTTTGGGATTGTCTGGTGCTCTGCCCTTGCTTTGGGAGCATAATAACCTTGGCTCGCAAGTTCCTCGTTAGTCAACTTGTCTGGGCCGGCTGCTTTCCCATTAGGCAATTTTCTAATGAGCCTGTACACTTCCAGCGGCGTTATAAGCGATACATAGTTGTTGCTCTTGCCTTCTGCGCTACTCAGGTTTCTACCCATGTCTGGACCTTCCGTTCTAGGTCACCGTTGGTCATTGGGTTTTCGGTGAATCTATCCTGGAGATAACGAAGACCTGGCTTTCCCCTCTGTGGAAAAGTGCAAGCCGCCTTGAGTGTGCAGCGTCCCAATTGCGAAGTTGACGCCCGCGGAGACCTTGAATGCCTTTAATAATTCCCACAAAGAGTCCGAATGGGGATATTCAGCATTTTATTTTCCCACTGTTCAATTTTGTTGACTTTAATTTGTCGCCGAATGACGTTACATAGCCATTTTGGTAGCACCTTATACTCAGGCTAACGGGTGTACCGTCACAGCCTTGTGAAGCGTCATCTCAGCGAAATGAGGTGATCCACCTCGTGGTACGTGCAGAAACCGGGTGGTCTTGTGGTGTATGTAGTAGCATTTCTTTTGACTGTACGTAGCGAGGCAGTAAAGTTTTCAATGGCGACCTCTATGTGTGCTTCATTGTACTATGACAGCCTGGGTTGCGCCATCCTGGGCATTTACACGGTAAAGGTATTCCAGTTGGTGTCGGCCCTCTTCCGGGGGCCAGACACACCAGTTTTAATTGTACCCGGCATGTCGAAATGCACAGGAAGATGGTCGGAGTCCAGGCTGAGATACACAGTGGAGTTATTTGTGAGTGTAGCACTTTCTGTAAATACAAAGTCCAATATCTCAGGATCAAAGTGCCCTGATCTGTTGCAAAACATGTATTACGGGGAAATGTATCTCAATATCTTCATTTTCTATTATAAGTTCAACCAGGAGATTTCCGGCCGAGTTTGCTGGGCAAGAACACCACCAGGGGTTAAAAAAAATATGTTGTTGTTTAACAACGATGTCAATTTTCAGGATCACATCAGCGTCGCCAGTGTGCCGGAATTTCGTCCCACAGGAGTTATTTTATATGCCAGTAAATCTACTGATATGGAGCTGTTGTTCTAAGCACACTAAAAAACCAGCGGTCTGAGCCGGACTTGAACCCGCGACCTTGAGATTAGTAGGTCGGCGTCTAACCAACTGAGCCAGTCAGACCGATGCCACCACCATCAGGGTTGCCGGGCATTGAATCCCCTGCAATTATAACGAGGTCCTCTAAAGCGAGGATTTGTTCGAGGTCTCATATGAAATCTGGAGAGTTAGGGGGCCGATAAAGTGCTATCAGCGCCACCGTTCAGTTGTTAACATGAGTTTTAAGAGCAGTGCACTCCAGCGCTGCCGGTGCCGGCAGCGTGACAGGAGCATGAGCAACTGTGTTCATGAGCAAGATAGCAGTTCCTTCCCCCGTCTGCCAATTCTATCGTTGCGAAATATTTGGTAATCCTGGAACTTAAAAGTGTGCTCTTCTCTTAATTTTGTTTCGCAGATAAATGCGACGTCAATTCTGTTACGCGGTAGGTAGTTTTCAAGTTCGTGTTGCTGCTTGTGGATGCCGTCTGCGCGAGTTAAAAATATGCCTCCCCTTGCATTGACCATTTTCTCCAAGAGGGTGGACAGAAGGCATATGATGGTTTCTAGCTTCTCCATAGTACTGTTGCAGCTTTTAATTTCGTGGTAAATGGCTGCAACTTTATTAAAAGTGCCGGAAAGTTAAGTTCCTTGAACAGGTTGAGAATATCTTTTAGTCCGCCCAGGTCACCGGTAGACGCCTGGGAGGGTTGGAGCCGTGAAGGGGGACCATTTGGTGGTGGCACGAGTGCCTTTTCCCTCCGGTGGCTCCTGCAAAGGAGATGCCTTGTTTGACCATGGCTGGGTACAGGGTGGGTCTTGGAGAGCTCCTGGCCAAGGTTGCCAGTTGGCGGCGGTGGCGTTCTTTTCGGAACGTCAAATAACCCCTGTAACTGGCAGAATGCGCTTCCCCACAGTTTGCTCAGTGGGGTTCAGCGTCCTGTTTTGCCTTTTAGGGACAGTCAGCTAGGCGCCGAAGGCCACTGCAGAGGACACACCGGGAGGTCATATTGTACATCCTGTAAGTGTGGTCTAATTGACAGTTAAAGCACTGTGTGATGTTATTGGTGGTTTTCAGGACCTCCACGGTGACCATCATATGGCACGCTTCTGGCTTCTGCAATAATGTTTGGTTAGTAGTGATGCTGTCTAAACTTACCTGAAAGTTTGGCAGAGGTCTGCCGCGGGAAATCATCTGACGCACCTGGACACCGGTGTATCCCTTCATCTCCTCCTCCTTAATGTAGTCTTCTTCCAGGTCCGCTGGTAGTCGTTTGACTACATATCGGAGGGGTCGGTCGCTTCTAGGAGAGAAACTAAAGTTTTCCACTCCGGCGTCCGTCAGAGGCTGCATCGTGGGAGCGGCGTCCTGCTTCCTCTAGAGGAAGAGCTTTAGGCAGTGTCGAGTTGTCTGCAGCTTGTACACCCCAGCGGGCGGAGGACCTTCACAGTTTGCCTGACGTCGGGTATGATAATCCTCGGCGGTTTTTTATTACCGGTGTTTGATGTGTTGTGTGAATTCTGGTTGAGAGTGGACTGGATATGGAGGGTTATGGTGTTTTTGTTTGCCTTTGGGATGCTGGTGGTCTAGTTGGCCGCTGTGGTTTTATCAAAGGTTTTTTTAGGGACGGGGTTTGTTGCTGGGGAAAGGTCTTCCATCTCCTCGTCCTCGGACTCTACATCTTGCGGCGCTAGGATCGCAAGCTGGTTTCTGGTCGTTAGGCGTGCTGGTGTAAGTCGTTTGTTGGTCCTCTTATCGAGCTTCAAGCCGAGATACTCACTGTCCGAGTCGTTTTTGCGGCCGCTGCCACGGTTAAATGGGCGCTTTCTGCTCACTGGTACAGTTTGACAGCCTTCCCCTAGCTTGAAGTGTTGAGGCCCAGAGGAGGTTCGAGTCGAACGGTACTTACCCCGTCCGGGTGTCGTTACCGCAGTACCTAGCAGCTTTACGGCTTAACCTGCGAGATGTGAATGAAGTAGTGATCTACTGGGAAATGTAGCAGGGAGTGTGGGGGTTCTGGGGTTTTTGTCCCGTAGGGGAAGCCTGCTTAGGTGGGATGCGTCCGCGGGTGGATTGTGCCCGCCCATCGACCGGCCGCGTTTGACCAATCAGGTGGTCTCACCAATCCTCCCACAAGGTTCAAGCTAGCAGTCACGTCTTGAGAGGTGAACTGCTTTTTGTTTAATTTGCCCCGTTTTGGTTACGGGTTTATGTCGCTTTTCCCATCTCCAAACTATCCAAGTGGAACTAACACGTCCCTCGGCAGTCAGAAGGATGGTAATCGGCACGGCTGGCAACATCCGTAGAGAACCAAAGGCGGGATAATTGCACGGTATAGCTGCAGTTTCAGATGGAGGGGCATGGTTTTGGAACTGAGGATGGGATATAACTGCCGGAGAACTACGTGCCCTTGTAGCACTTAACCCCTGACGTCATGTCAATACGTAAGCCTTCTCCGGTCCAGCGTGACCCCGAGATACTTCGCTGTGTTCACCCAAGGGATTCTTCTTTTAAAGCATTAGCATTTACTAGTAATTTGTAATAGTATTTTAGGATATAGGGTAAGCACGGCGCGGGACATATCGCCCACTGTGACCAACTTAGATATATTGTGGCTACCAAACCCCTGGAGGCAGGGATGAAGTGAGGGAACCACAGGGTGCCACAGGGTCGCCGAGCAGCCATCACACCGCGGTTCCAGTGTCGCACAGGCTTCCCCCTTCCCCCGCCGGAGCATGCGCTCCGTGAAACTGATGGGTGTCGCACAAAAGTTCCCACTCCCCGACGGAGGACAACGGCCACCCAGTCACCACCTAGCGCCGTGAACAGCGGTTACCAAGCGCAAGTATCCGCGCCATCTATCCAGCATCGTCAACACAACACGCCTGGAAGTACACCTGAAAGATGATAAGGAAAGGGAATGAAGGAAAATTATGGACAAGAAACCGTGGTATGAAATAATGCACCCCAACATTCGCCTAAGTAACATGGGAAACCACGGAAAAAGCCATGGATCAGGAAGGTCGGCCAATGGGGATCGAACCCACGACCTCCCGAATGAGTGCTACAGACGTTACCACCTGGGCCATCCCGATCGGTAATTTTCAATAGTACTAATATATTTGTAGTAGGTTCCAAAGCTTGAAAATGTGAATTATCGAAACTGATATGGCACGTTATAACGTTACGAGCAAATGCATAAAATATGGTTTCCGAGGTTAAATCTTCTCTGTAACTGTAGGATTCGTTTGCTAACCATCTGTGGTCTCGATATGATTGATACTCACGAAACACTTTCATCAGATGGTTAGGTGTGACTCATGTAATAGATACTGAACAAATCTGACGTGTTATATCAAGGCCATCTTTATCTAATAGGTCTGTATACGGAAAGAGATTACGTTAATGACGTCATCACGGGAGTTTTATGTTTATCACCTATTTGTTTATTACGGGAATGCAACACATCAGTACGTGGCTGGAACGCTAAGAAGTTGTGTGTGCCTTACAACGTGTCAGTAAACAATTAAGTGAGCGAAAAATTATATTACAAAGTGGTGTAGTTTTCAATACAAAATGCCTAGGAAGTGTTGTGTGCCGGGTTATACCTCAAACTATAAAACAAGTGTAGAAAAGTATGTTACAGTGTTTTCGTTTCCAAAGGATCCACACAGAAGACAGCAGTGGGTACGTGCTATTCACAGGGATATTTATTAACCAGGTGTGGTATGTATTAAACATTTTTCTGAACAGCACATAGTGAAGGAATTTCCTGCTACGCGAAATGACGGAAGCGTTTTGTAGCACCCAGAACACCTCCTAAACTTACTGAAAATCCATAGCATTTCGTAAATAACTCGAAGATGAAAAAATTGTTGATTTTCAGAGCTTTAAAAATAGAATCAGTGACTTGAAATTAGAGGGATTCACCGTCATCATAAAAGAGAACCATGTAATTTTTTGTGAAAATTGATATTGAAGAAATTCATAAAATTGTAGCAGCATTAGGGGCTCTAATGACCTAGCTGTCGACGGGCCCTTAAACCCCAATCACTCACTCACGTAGCAGCATTAAAAATTAATTCCAATTTTATTATTTAGGTTCTATAGGGTAAAACTGTAATACCCAATAGTAAATGTAAATGGATTCTCGGTAAACAAATGATATTGGATAAATGGTCTAAATTCGATGCTCTTTTTGTTCACAATAGCAAGTGAGCAAACAGAACATAAAGTACTTCAGGCCGCCAACATTTTAAAGGAATACTGGAAGGACATGAATGAAGATTCCACAGAATATCTAAAACCTAAACAGCAGCTTACAGAGAGTTACGTGATTCCAATGTTCTTTCTTTACCCCATCCTGATTATCTCAGACAAATTTCTCAACCCCTCAGTCCTGATAGAAACTCTTGCATTTAAAATATTTATCAGAGAAGGTGAAAATGCTTGGTGATCACGAAAAAGTAGTAAATTTGTTGAGACATATGAACAAGAATTTCCTAAAGTAGAAAACCAGAGAAACTTAATTCTACATTTAGTTGCTGAGACATGTGACATTAATAATATCGGTGCTGAGTATAATGCTAGTGATTGCAAGTTACCGGGTGCTATTTTGACGAGGAAAATAATAAAAGTAATAACGAACATCCTCTTCAAAAACTACTGCAATAGTACACAAAACAGTTTGGTGTTATCTACAGGAAAAAGAAAGAAAGGAAGGAAGGGAGGGAGGGAGGAAGGAAGGGAGGAAGGGAGGGAGGGAGGCAGGGAGGAAGGAAGGGAGGAAGGAAGGAAGGGAGGAAGGAAGGGAGGAAGGGAGGAAGGAAGGCAGGGAGGGAGGAAGGAAGGAAGAGAGGAAGGGAGGGAGGGAAGGAGGGAGCGAGGGAGGGAGGGCGGGAGGGAGGGAGCGAGGGAGGGAGGGAGCGAGGGAGGGAGGGCGGGAGGGAGGGAGGGAGGAAGGAAGGAAGAAAGAAAGAAAGAACACAAGAGCCCGCGCGCGGACAGCTTTCTTTTTTACGTTCAGGTAGCTTCAAAACATGTATTTGCAGTGAAATATCAGTATAAAATTTTTGGTGGAAGGCAATATTAATTTCAACTTGCGGAGTGGGACTTAGCACCCCGACCGAAAGGCGATCTTTTGTGCTTATGCCCGTAACGGGGCACGCCCCCCCCCCCCCTGGGAGGATGGATGATTCGAATGGATCCAAAACGCGGCCGGAACGTTGCCACGACAGAGCAGAGGGCAGGGGCCCTAGATTTTCCCAGTTAAATCTCTCTGGTGTAGGCTGTCTCGGCCCGGCTCCTCTTCCACCCCTTCGGATTTGTACCCCCAATGAGGGCGTGGGACTCGGAAACCGGCTCCCCTGCTCCCCTCGGGCTTGTACCATCCACTCTTCCCCAGTCTACTGAGGCATTTTTTCCTAACGGACTTAAGTCTTGTCGATATGTTGAAACTCTAGCTGTAATGTTTCTCAGTAAACGCTAGAGTTGTTTAGGTCAAACACTTTCCATGCAGTCACATTCTCGTGAGAGGAACACAGTACCTCTCCTGAGCGATAACCGTGGTTGTTGTATCTGTATGAACCTGTGATGCCACATTGCAAACCGTACAGCGCCTGTTGGAGGGACTCTCAAAACTGTAAAGGGTTTCACCGTTTAATTCAATAGTACCTATATGCCAAGCGCGTCATCAATGTGCAACAAAATATCAAGAAAAGAAAATACTTTAAAAGAAAAAGGTACTATCGATTAAAGTGTAATATAAATAAATATAACATTAATGTGTATAAATCATAAAAGTTGAATATATACATATAGGAATGGAGGGAAACCAACATGGGTTCGCTAAATAAGAGGTGTAGAGTGAAAGTATTAAATTTCATTAGTGAAGTACTTGTATTAATCTTTCTTATGAGGCATACAAATAATAACCCCCAGCATTGTAGGATAGCATTATTTACGAGGGAAACGTTGAAACCTTTTAGAAAATGAGGGGTTAGTTTTAAAAATTTAAATGATTTTATTAGTTTTAAAAATATTTCCGTTTAACATCAATACATCTTCGCAATCGATGAAATCAATTCGACTCTTCATAAACCAGGTTTTATAATGTTCCACTGCTTCAGCTGATGATGAAAAGGGATTTCACGCATTTTATCTTTAATTTTTGGAAGAAAAAATATATCACTAAGTCAGGGATGTATGGTGGAGGGTCCATGGTGCTGACTTTTAGGATATTCCTCCGTTTTTAGTGTTTCTCTACGCCACGATGCTATGTTATGATGCAAAATGGTTTTTCCTTTGGGCGTTTTTAGAAACAAAACCAAATGAAACATTTAAAATTTTAAAAACTGTACATTTTTAAAATTATAGTAATTACATTAGTTGTAGTACAGTTACTTAAGAAATGGAAGATTAGTTCCAGTAAAAACTAAGAAAATGAGCAAAGAAAGTGAAAAAGAAATGTATTCTAAAATGAATACAGATAGTGAGGAGATAACCCTAGCCAGGTAAATCTTACTATAATTAGTTTATTGAAGCAAATTAAACTTGAAATGACAGAAATCAGTAAAGAACAGAAGCAAATAATTAAATAAACATGAAAGAAGCAATACCAATTAGCTAGGAAACTCAATGAAAAGCAAGACAAGTTAGTGAGCAAAACCAGATAGTTAAAGAAGTGTCAGAGAAATGAGATTAGATAGCTAGGAAAATTATTGGGAAACAACACAAGCTAGCTACTGAAATAAATGAAAGATAAGCTCAGTTAGCTGCGTAATACAATCCTAAAGCAAGGCCAGTTAGCTACTGATATGACTGTAACACAGGGCCAGTTAGCTACTGACATAAATAACAAAACAGAGGAAACTAGATGTAGACATGTTAAATTTCAGAATTAAACAATTGTGGAAATCAAGAATATGTAAAACATTAACTCAATGAAATTACATTACATGAACATCATTGTAAATACTGAGATTGAGAAGTTAAATTCAAGTTATGGTACCTTAACTGGCAATAATAGCTAAAGAGTGAGTGAGTGAGTGAGTGAGTGAGTGAGTGAGTGAGTGAGTGAGTGAGTGAGTGAGTGAGTGAGTGAATGAGTGAGTGAGTGAGTGAGTGAGTGAGTGTCGGGTTTAAGGGCCCGTCGACAACTTGATCATTAGGGTCCCTGTAGCTAAAGAAATAGCAGGAATTAGTGGAAGCTTAGAAACTATCAAAACAAAAATGTGTGTACAACAAGAATTGGTTACACAAATAGCAGATAACTAAAGTAAAATAGAGTAAGGAACTACTAAACAATTAAAATTAGTGACAGAGAAATTAATCCAAACAAATAAAAAATCAGGCAAGTTACAAGAGGTTGCGGACACGTCATGTTTGCAGGTAACTAGGAATGTACACAATTCGTAGGTAAATAATGATAATGATGTACTCGTAATTACTAAAGACCAGGAGAATTGTAGAAACTAAGGGTCGTCACAAAATTATGAAATATACTCAGAACATACAAAAGGGTAAAGGGGTAAAGGGTACAGACACAGATGGGACACCTCGCTCACTTCGACCTACACAGGTCTATTGTGGCTACCACCCCCCAGTAGGCAGGGATGAAATGAGGGAACCGAAGGTGCCACACAGGGTCGCAGCTAGACAGGTCACAGATGCGCGGAAGTCCCTAACAAGTGCTGAGATCTCTTCATCCTGGTGTCAGGCTTCGCCAAAGAGCCATCACACCGCGGTTCCGGTGTCGGACTGCGCGACGAAGGACAAAGCCTGCCAAACGCCACTTAGCGCCGAGAACAGCAGTTACCGTGCGCAATCATTCGCTCCATCTGCCCGGCACTGCCAACACTACACTCCTGAAAGATAAGGAAATGGAATGAAGGGCAATGATGGAAAGGAAACCGTGGTACGAAATAATGCACCACAGCACTCGCCTAAGTGACATGGGGGAACCACGAAAAAAACCCATGTTAGAGTGTGCGGCCACGAAGATCGAACCCACGACCTCCCGAATGTGGGCCACAGACGTTCCCGGCTGAGCAATCCCGCTCGGTCAGAGCAAACGAACATAAATCACACTTCACACTCAATTCTCACCTAGTAAAGCACTCTATTCTAAACTGTTAATGTCAGAGATTGTAGCACCAACTTTATATGATGAACAGGGGACAATTGAAAGTAATTTATTCGAGAAATTGAAGAATACTTTAAGTTTAAAATGATTCTATACGTGTTAAGGATATGGCTAATAAAATAAATATGGGCATCAGAATGGTTAAGAATGACATTGTAAATAGAAGAAACGTTCACTACGTTTAAGAAGTTGTTTCTAGCACGTTACGGGGGCAAGCGGTTCTAAACCAGAGAAGCATCGAGTTAGCCACAGGTAAATATAACCCTAAAGGCAATTTAACTATGGCAGACTATTTCATGCGAACTGCAAATAAAGCTCTCATGTCTGATCCGCGAATGAGGCACACAGAAAGCAGGAACAGCAATTAGGGCGACCAAAATGCGTTGCAAAACACACCAAACTAAAGCCCCATGCAGTTTCAAAACCAAAATTTCCAAACGGGAAGGGAGACACAACTGTGTCAAAGGAGTAGCTGACCTTCCAACGACGCAAAAATATTTAGAGAAATGCAATGCCACGATCTGACGGCATGAGAAACAACGGATTCTTGGCGCCTCAGATGAGCAATAGATTCGGTAGAAATGCCCAAATGTTAACATAGTGGCAACGGCACATATGCAAATAGTGCATATCGAGGTGCACCTTACCGCGGACATTTCCGAGAACCCCGCAGAAATTGCCAAGCTCCAAGACCGGAAATATATGACAGCTTCAAAAGGGAAAAGAGCCGTAACCTCGACTCCCTAAGAGTCCCTTAACTACATGCGGTAGCGTAACATGGATAGGAAACAAAGAAACATATATAATACAAATATGTAGCTAGACCTATTAAATCCTCCTTAAATACAGGTCAATATAAACGACACACGTAATTTCGCGATCGATACGATACATCGATACCATACGACTGAAAAATGGTACTTACCAGTACGTCAGGTATACTGTACAGTTGGAAACTAGAAAGCACACATCAGATACCAAATTATGTTAAATGCAAAAGATAAATGAATGACATGAATGTATTTCAATAGTGGTACCAAGACTACAAACAGACGATGTGATCTATCATTGGCGAGCCAAGCTGGATTGGGTAGTAGTAAATTATGCTACAAGAGGAATTTGTAGTAGGCAAATCATGCCACATGGAAGATTGCAAGCAAAATATAGACGAGAATGAACGGTTCTCCGACAAATATGTAAATATTTTTAAATTTGATGCAGTGTTACATAATAATAAATAAAATTCCGCCATCAAATTTCGATGACGTATGTCATAAGGATTTTTTCGACAAAATACATTGTACTGATATCGTAAGTTGGAGAGAAATGTAGAAATGCTCGCATCAGCATATGATGCAGTGAAACCGATAACAACGAAAGCCAAGGCGAAGCTCACTAGCAAGCTAAGAGAACCAAAATATGGATTTCCAACAAAGATGACAGGTGTAAGAAGTTCTTGATAGTAACTTACATATATTCAGCAAAAACTGTGTACTTGTAGTGCTTACGAACATGCTTTGTAAGTCATAGACTTGAATCCATTCCGAAATATGGGAAGGTGAAGTCATTGCCTTCAGACAGTGCAACTGCACACACAGCAAATCTTTTACGAACACTTTGCACCAGGAACAGTGAGTGATTAGGGTTTAAGGGCCCGTCGACAGCTAGGTCATTAGAGCCCCTTGCACCAGGAACAAATAAAATATTGCTATTCCGCTTCATACTATTCATGAGAGAATCCATGTGAGCAAATTATGAAGGCAATAGGAACTTCCCTACGAATCACATGACATGGAAGAAATAACTCTTGGTACCAATACATACACAAATAGAAATATGATGAACTATCTTCCGAGTCCTACAACAGAATAGAACAGAAGAGAATTGGTGCTAAACGAAAAACCAGAATCATTAATAGATATCTAATTTACCGGTAAACATCCGAACCCAAACTCACTTTCGAACACAGTTGCAAAATCGCATGTGAAAAATCTCTTAAGAAGCCTTAAAAGTGCAAGATAAAAGCGAAAAGGAGACACAATGAAATGGAATCCAGCGATAGGTGATTAAGTGTTAGGTAAAGATCCCTGGGATATCTAAAGCGAATAAGATACATTCTACGCGAATACAGTTGTATACAGGACCATATACAATTTCTGAAAATATTGGAGTATCAGTATGACGTCTCAACATGCAACCCGCGATGCACATGACGTAATGTAGAACAGGGGATGGCATTGACCTTCGTTCAGAGTCAGTGGTGGACTCGCTCTCTACAGAGTACAATAAGGAATAATACATATACTTGAATCCAGCTATTTTGGTCTACGATACTTTAGGTAGGCCTAGATATTTGAGCAATATATTTCAATTCACTTCTCTTTGCAATGTACCATGAAAATCTAGTGATATATCACAAGTAGCCACTCTCAGGATAGCACGCAAACTATCATCTGTTAATCGTGATACAAGATTTTTTAGATTCAGTTTCTTTTCTTCCACACATTTCTTAAATGCTTGAGATAATTCTGTCCCTATTGTATGTTCCCTAAGTGGAATGACTTCAAGCATATATTCTTGTATCGAGAGGTTGTTAGTGACTCCACGAGTGAAAATTACCAATTGTGCTGTGTCAACGTTGTCAGTGCCTTCATTCAACGCGAGAGAAACGGCTACAAATTCATGGACCTCGGTTTATGGTCTTTTTTTGGTTATTTCTGCTATTTTATGTATCCTTCTCTGTATGGTTCGTGGTGATAATGCAATATTACTAAAAATCATATTGTTCAGGGCAAATTATGTTGGCAACTTTACTCTTACATTTTTTATGAAATCTTTATCACTAAAACACCTCAGTGACTGAGTAATCTCCAAGCAACAGCATAGCTGGCGTGAGGTTGTCTATCAGTTATAATATTTGAATTAATATTAGGTGTATTATCTGAATATTGCTCTTGGAGCTGTTGCAGCTGGTTAGTCCGATCTAGACCTGAAAAAAAAGGAATAAAGGACACTACGTCAGTGTTATACTACTTTAAATCGTGGTGTGAATTTATGAATACATGCTTGTCTATAATTGTATGGTGATCTTATGACATGTATCATAATACCGCTTGATGTTCCATTGATGAGTGCCTTTTTGAGCTTTAGAGCACAACAAACAGCTTACGTTCCTTACATGATGACAGAAGAAATCATCAAAGTGCTATTCTAGATATCAAGTTTAATAGACCAGGAATAATTAGATGCACTCTAGTTCTATGAATATACTAAGACTTTAAGTTAAATAAACTAATATCCTTCAAAGTTATAAATAAAGAAATTTATCTTTAAATCTTAGTATTAAATTACAGTTTGACAGACATGTTTAGAAGTGCAGGTAAATACGAGAGGACAGTTCGCCCGTGATCGGTGTGTATGCAGTGCCAGTTAAGGCTGCGAGGGTGGGAGGGGGAGACAGAGTAAGCGCTGCCACTGACACTTCATAGTTGGGAGGCCTCATTGAGTGCATGTTTGACGATGCCTGATCTATAGGTAAATATTACTTAAAATCGCTCACCCGTACAAATAGGAAGGGGAATTTAAAAGATCTCCAGACAGATACTAGCTATTGTTATTAGATTTCTAGGTGAAGAAAGACACGACACGGAAGATAAACCGTGAAGGAAACGAAATTATACCAATATACTATACTATAAAACACTGATATAAACTATTAAACATCTAGAATAAAGGAGAGAATTCTATGTACAAAAGAAATTGTAAATTGTTAATTAATAAAATTGATCTTATAAAAACTGTACATATACGTATGTGTTTATGCTAAAGTAAAAATGTAATTTATACAATGATGGCCGCGCCATAGCCGAGTGGTTAGACCATGCGCTTCTCACCAAAGCGGTCCGGGTTCGATCCCAGGCAACCGCATGTGGGATTCGTGGTGGACGAAGCGGCGCTGGGGTGGGTTTTCTCAGGGTTCTCCGGTTTCCCGCGCCATCTCATTCCACTGGGGCTCCATCTTCATTCCATGTATCATCAGTGTCACCACCTGTGGCGCCATATGTAGTAAAAGCAGGCGTTAAACACTACAAAAATATACAATGGTAAATTTTCAAGCGTGAATTTACATACTTGTTTTTTGGACAGCCAAATCAGAAAATGGTGTAATATTGCTAAGCAATGAAAATGAAAAAGAATATTGTATATACAGAGACATTTTAAACGGTAATTTAATCTGTCATAAATGAATTGCCAGAGTAATTTATTTTAAATTGTGAAAGTACTAAAGACGAATATGGAAAAAGAAGTAACATAAAGGTTACCTAATTAACATAATCATTTCGTAATAAAATATATATATTAACCAAAGAAATATTGTAAAACAGCCTGAAGAAAGTAAAATATTTTAAAAGAGAAACTAACTAATCTTGCGGCGCAACAGGCCTCCTCGGCCGCTGCGTCTTCCACCTCTGCCCACTACAGACGTGAGTGGAGTGCAGTACTGGAGGGTGGGACGCGGTCCCTCCCGGCCGGTATGAGGTCTTCGCTACGGGCACCGCTGCTTCTTAATCAAGTAGCTCCTCAATTGGCCCCTCAGGGACCTAACGAAGCTGGGTGCATCCCGGATTTAAAAGAGAAGCGTAGTATTAAATGAGGGGTAATGTAAATAAGTATGATATTAAAATGTATAAATCATAAACAATTGGACGTGCATAGTAACGGAGGGAATCCAACAATGGGTTCGCGTTGTAAGAGCAAGAGATTAACAAGCGTATGAGAACTTGTACACAGCGGACGGATTTTAACCGCGTGTAAGAATACCACGATGTATACAATTGGTGTGGCTGAAAAGAAGAACTCCGTGAGTTAGAATTACATTTTAGTAAACCCTCCGCCAAATAAGACGCGTAGAGTGAACGTATTACATTGCGTTAGGTAAATACCTGAATTTATCTCTCTCACCAGGCATACAAATAACTGCTCCCTCGCATTATAGGAAAGCATCCTTTAAAAGCTAAATTCCTAATAAAATGTTAATAAGTAACATTGCTGGATCAATAACAGCGTAATATGCCGACAATGAGTGCGACTAGACAATATCGTCGTTTCTTGACGTTTCGTTTTAGAAAGAAAAAAGGAATACTACTTAGACAAATTATTATGAAACATCAAGAATATTTGTGTTATTAAATTCTTAATTTCCGTTAATTACAAAATACTTCTTGTTATCAGAAATTATATGTTCAGGGTAATAAATTAACTTCACTTATTTTAAAAAGTCCAACATTTGTTGTTACTAAACAATATAAAATATTTATGTTACTTGAGGTTTCTACTCAAGTTGTAAATAAACATCCGTGTAACCCAATTCAATGGCACGAGTCACACACTCAAAAAATTACTAGCCAAAATACAAAACACAATAACGTATAAATTCTTGTACAATTGGCTCACAATAGGGTGGCGTGAGTGCAAAACCACTCACAGTTGCTTGGAGGACGCATTATTCTCAATACTGGCGCATTCCGCAAATTTTGTTATAGGTATTTGTAAAGTTCTGGCATACATTGGAGACATTTTGAACCAACAGTATTGAGTATCAGTGAGTACCAAACCAATTAAACGCTGAA
Source organism: Tenodera sinensis (assembly GCA_030765045.1). Taxonomy (NCBI): domain Eukaryota; kingdom Metazoa; phylum Arthropoda; class Insecta; order Mantodea; family Mantidae; genus Tenodera; species Tenodera sinensis. Next base: position 204,822,542 of record CM060964.1, on the reverse strand, counting down.
TACCATTCGATACTTGGTATAGGTACTATTTTTGTTTCAGAATCCCAAAATGGGCTTGCCATAAGGACGGAATGACATACAAAAATGTTGACAGAAAATATAAATTAACGCAGTAAATAGGAGTAGATTTAAGAACCACTAAACCCCTATAAACGATTTCGAAAAATGGCAACTGAATGCTTTAGATCACAATGTTAGCCTGTAATCGCTTAATTTCGTAGGAGTCTCTCCATTTAACAACAAAATTTTAAAGGTCACCAGCTTAACTGTGCCATTGCAGTATCAAGGTCTATCATAAAAATAAATGAAAGAAACGAAAGTTTAATTTTCAATTTTCAAACTTACTGCCTGAACACGAAAACTGTGAAAGAGAATATTATCCAATTAAAAAGTGTCTTTTATATCCATTCTTAAGCCTGTATTTCATTTACAAAATTAATTAAATTTATAATAATTTGTGTTTCCCATAAAGGTATAGATACCGCTTTTACGTACAGTGTCTGCAGATGGGCGTACGTCCGCTAGAACGCGCGTAATGTAAGCCGAGATGCATCTGCTTTAACTGGTATTTCAAACCTTCAAAGTCCTTGCCTAAAGAAATCCTGAGACAACTGACAGAGTACTGCTCTTATGGTCGTTATTAAAATTATACTTTGCAAAGCCGTGGTTAGCCATATTTGTCCGCCAATGCTGTTGTCAAGTATTATACAAAAATACAGCACGGAATATTCCGAAAGCAGCAAACGCTACGGAAAAATATTTAATGCATTTTAATAGTTCTATATTATTCCTGCAAGTTCCTGTTTAACCGAGGAGATGGTTCCGCGGTAACATGTGAGGCTCACATTCGGGAGTTGTGGATTCGATTTCCATGGCCGAACTTCCTGGCACATGGGTTTTCTCGGGTGTTTTCCCGAGTCAATTGGCGAATGCTGGGAAGAGTAATTACGTTTCCGAATTGTCTTTCTTTCCATTTTCATTTCCACCGTCATTTTAATCGGGTCTTTCAGGGTTGGAAGTGGTGGCAGGGGCGAGTTTGGTGTTTATGTGTGAGGACTCTACGAACTATAATTGCTGTTCTTGACGGATGGGTGCATGGGTGCCGCGAATGGGAAGTAATGAATTTCATGTGGAGTCAATTACTGACTATTGTTTTAATTTTGATGTAAGAACAATTTTTATTTAGCATAAATTAATGCGAAAATGATTATCCGGACTTGTGGGCCGTGGTCTAGTGAAAAATGTCCTTCCAGACGTTTCGTTCGAAGCTGCATCGAATATCCTCAGTGGCGTGGCCTTAATACACTGCTAGTCTTGGCGACAACTGATACGGAGCCCTTTTTTTAAAGCGGAGGAAAAATCTATTTATGGACCAATATGGCACAGCCACCAGTGTGAGGTTCACTGGAAGGTACTACTCACTAAAAAAGCTTCACCGGACAGAATTCAGGTGAGGCAGTGCATCAGACCGTTATTGAAGCTGCGAATTCTGGGCGCCCATATATTGGCCGGCCCCAGGAGCCTAAGCCAGATGAAATTTGGGTGCCAGGACGCAAACATGACCGAGGCCCTCATTGCGCCCTTGGCAATGCAAGTGAGAACATATAAGGAATATTGAATATCCGTATGGAGACGACGTCCCTATGCTATTTGAGGCATTAGGCAGTCCTGTAATAAATGGACACAGTCAGTTGTATTCCAGAGTAAACATACACAATTTGATTCATTCAGACCTTGTGAGGTCTGACGTCGCTCCATGTAGTCGTTGCGTTGACACAGTCCTGGAATAATGGACATTAATTAGTTGTTAATTTTATAATCATAAATTAGTTTAGTTCACGCAAACCTAGTGAGATCTGCCGTCACTTAATAGAATCAATTCATGTGTGAATGTATGTTTGAGCTCGGCTGTTGGTCGCGTCTTGTGTAGGTTTTTGTAAAGACCTATGTCTATAGTATTTGGAGGCTAAATTGTTTCACAGGCACAGCACGGCATTCTGTTGGCAGGCTCAGAGCAGCCCGAGGTGTGTCATACGTGTACCTGGCATTTTAGGGCTTAATAACCTTCATGACGGTTTTGCAGGGTGGCGGGTGCGAATACGGTTGAGGGTAGATAGGAGGTAGCAATTTATGCTCCTCGACAGCTGCCAGTCAGAGTGCAACTGTTGTTGGGCACCGCTGGAGACTGTAACCAAATATGGATAGTTTTAAATTTGGAATTTAGAAATCCAAGCATCTCTTGGAAGGATTGTACGGAAGCTCAGCATTTTCTGCAGGTGGGTTAGCTCCGCTGTTACCGGGTGTGCCCGCAAGCCATGCGGGGAATCCTGTGATGCAGAAGTGTGCGAGACCTAACCAGGGCGCTTCCATGTTGTGGTAATGAGTCGTAAAGTTTTGCAGCTCGGCTCCTAATTTCATCCTCCACATACGGAAGAGCTGAGACCTCGATATGATATGAGAATCAGCGGCCATGCACCAGATCTCGCAGGCCTACATTAGGACTGGGATTATGAGGCCCCGAAAAAGGCGTAGCTTGAAGGGAACAGGCATCCCGGTCCTTAACATGGGATAAAACGAGGCAGTAGCCCCGCTGGCTCGGTGCGATGTGCGCCCGAAAAGTCAGAACCCTATCGAGTTTTTCTCCTGGGTAGGTGATGGTATTCGTCCATTCTATCCTTCTGAGATAGGTACATGTTGGGAATTTGGCGAGAAAATGCCACTTGGTGAAGAAAATTCGTGGCTTTTCTCCAGGTTTATGGACAATCGCCAACACCTGCGCCATTCTTGGAGGAGGCGGAGGTTTCTGTCAATGGGGAGGAAGGTTCTGCGAGGGTGTTTGTAGAATATAGCAGCATATCGTCAGCAGACTGGGCTATGTTGACGTGCTGCTCGGTTGGGGGTCACATAAGTGCTAAATAGCCCTGCGGACAGTAGAGAACTTTCGGGGACTCCGCCTCGAATTGGACTTTGTGTAGATTTGTTTCCCGCAAATGAGACCACAAAGGATCTGTGTTTCAGAAATGAATGTAATAGATGTACAATGCATGTGGGTAGCTTCAGTTGGATGAGCTTATGCAGGAGACCCGCATGCCACGTCGTGGAGAATGCCCTCTCCACGTCTAGGGAAACTGCTGCAGTGTAAGGCTTGTCCTGGTATCCCAGAGCGTCAGCCTGCACTACGCGCAGCAGCTGCTGAGGCGTTGGGTGACCAGGCCGGAACCCAAACTGATGGGGAGGTGTAGCTTGAATGTCCCCAAGTATGGGGGTCAGGCGGGAAAGTACAAGTCTCTCGAGTACTTTCAAGAGGACAGAGCGGAGGCTTAGGTAGCGGTAGTTTGCAGAATGTACCGGATCTTTCCCTGGTTTCAAAATACAGATCACCCGCGCCTCCCTCCACACGCGTGGAAAGTGACTCAGGTCGAGGCATATATTCAAGGCCTTTGTGAGAAAGAGCACTGGCCTTGAATGGAAGGTGGTGGAGCATGACAGAGCTTAATCCTTCCGGCCCCGCAGCCTCTTTGGAGTTGAGACGCCGGAGTGTGCCCTGGAAGGCGATCCTCCTCCTTGGGTAGTCGTTGAAGATATCCGCTTACCTCCCGACGGACACGGTCGGAGAAGTCTACGTCCTGCGGATCATCCCTCGGCCTCGTTGTCCTCTCCAGGTATTCGGCGAACACATTTGCTTTGGCTTGGGGTTCATAGGCCAGGCCTTGGGTGCCTAGGATGGGGGACATATGAGGTTCACCTCGATTACGGAGTCTCTTGGCAAATTTCCACACGTCGCCATTCTCTAAGCTCAATCGAGTCGTCGTGTGCTTCCACGCACGCGCGGCGGATAAGAAGGATGAGGTCCACAGGCAAGACGTCTGGATAAAGAGGAGTTGGGGTAAGTGAGGTTACGCACAGTTCGCGTCACGTTGAAGGAAAAGGAGGATACCGCAGCCTCTAGGGTTGGAATATCAGTGATGTTAGTGTTAACAGGGATGGAGGCATTCAGGCAACATCTGACGCAGTCCCATTTGACTTTCCGGTGTTGAATCTTGACGTCATGACTGGCAATCCGGGTGATGACGGCCAACAAAGGGTTATGGTCCAAATGGGGTTCGTTGACCGATGTGAGTGATAGATGGTAGGGGAGATGCTTAATGATCACGAAGTCTATGATGCATGACCGTCCCAGACCTCGTGGGTAGTGAGTGCATTTCCAGGGACCATCTACTCTGAGCTGATGGTCCCCATCTACCATGCGAATGATCTCGTCAACTCTTGTATCCGCACGGGGGATGGAATGCCAAGGCGGATGCTTGGCATTTAGGTCTCCGGCTAGAATGACATGGGGTGTAAGACGAGGATGGAGAGGTTGACTAAGAACTGTCTCTGGGGTGGGTGATGCAGATATCATCAGGACTGTCGTTCCTCCGAGGTGGACATACGTGGCCGTGGCTTCTAGGGAGTGAAGTAGAAGGAACTGGACGGGTTTATGGACCATACTTCTCCTCACGTAGACCATTGTGCCGCCTCCCCGGCGACCCCCGCGGTCTGATCTGAGGCACTGATAGCCCAGGAGTCGGGATGTGTCAGTTTGTCGGAAATGTGTTTCCGACACCAAAATGAGGTCTAGGGCATGTGCTCCGGCAAAATAATGGAGCTTATTTTCCTGACCTGCCAGGCCACACGCGTTCCCGAACGCGAATCTGAACGAGGGCGAAACCTAGTTCGATCCGCCATTTTGGGCTGTATGGATGACGGTGGTCAGCAAAGGGAGTCCCTCCATGGCAGTGACCATTTTAGCGGCTGAGTCGGTGAGGAAATTAACTGCACTAGCAGCTCACAGATCAGCCGGCTGTGGTTATACAGCAGCTGCTGCGGCCACGCGAGCACATCCGAGATCTGTAGTGCAGCGGGAGGGGTGGGGGTTTGTTGGGGAGGTGGAAATACAGGAGGGCTTTGGGCGCCAGTTTCTCTTCGGCCACATCATACCTCAGCTGACGGGCGCGCGTGGGAACGCCACTTTGAGCTTCGTGGATGGTGAGAGAACTCCGAGAATGGCAACGCCTCTGCTAACTAGGTGGTGGGGAGCCTTGGGGGGGGGGCTCTGAAGCTTTGTTAGAGCCCTGGGGGTGGTGGTTTTGTGTATACATGCGACCCTGCATATGTATCCCCAGCTCCTTTTGCTACTGCGGCGTACGCTGGATCCTGTGTCTGAGTTAATGCTGGTCTTGCTGGTGCAGGACCTGCCTAAGGGCGGGCCACAGGCACGACATAACTGGCTTGCGGTGGCGCCTGTTGTAGTTGCCTGGAGGCTGTGATAGCCTTCCTGGTCGGACAGCCTACGTAGCAAGCTACGTGTGCACCATCGCAGTTTGCGCACTTAAGCGCATCTGTCTTCGAACGCGGGCTGACATATTTGGGGTGTTTGTCACCGCACCTAAGGCACCACAGTTTGCGGTGGCAGAAGTGGCTGGAGTGGTTAAACTCCGCGCAACGATAGCACTGAGCGGTCCGCCAGAACCTTTGGAGGGTTCCTGTTACACCATCTGTTTTAGCCTGCGGGTCGTTGGCACGCCCCACCACCACCACCACCAAAATAAGGGGGAAGAGTTTCGTGGGTCCTTGCTCATCTGGAGCGGCCTTCGTCAGTTGCTTAACCAATCTGAGGGTGATCTCCTGAGGGTCGTCGAAAGGCGTGTCCACGGGTACCCCGCGGATAACCCTCCGAAGGTCGCGTGTTCGATCCAGGCCGAAGGTAAAATGGGGAAGTTAGGTGGTGCGGGATGGTGTGGTAATCTTCGGCCAATTTGCCCTGAAAGATGAAGTGGCGCTTGTTCCACCACACAGTGCACATCCTCGATAGGGTCAGCATAACCAGCTTAAGAAAGCCGACCGACTCTACGAAGTCGTCCACGATGATCGGTGGTACCTGCCACTTAGGAGCGGTGGGTGTTTGGGGTTGGTTTGACAGGCCTTGTTTTGCCAGTTTGGCTAATTTGGCCAGTCGGATGGATCTTCGTGGGAATACCTCACGAAATTGGTCTTGCTCCAGCTGGAAGTTTTCTTCCTCAGCAGAGGAGAGGCCAGAAGAGCTAAAATCCTCGTCTTTTGCGACGGAGGACTTGTAGGAGAAAACAGAGCTTCTGCCACTGCGGGATGAAATGTCTGTGCGCACGCGCGGGAGACATTGGTTGGTGGCATGCTTGGATGCCTCGAGCTTTCGGAGCTTGCCTCTTACGCTTTCACGTTGAGTGGCAGTCCGTTTCCTGGCTACAGTGGACGAGGACTTTTTGACAGCTCCAGTGGAGGTGCTGCCAACGTCTTTTGCAGGCTGGCTAGCAAGACCGTTTCGGATCTTGCTGGGAGAAGAGGGTAAGGAAGTCATTTGTTAAGGGAAAGGTAATACAGGTACAGCAATGCACCCGTGGGTGCAGTACACAAAAACACACCTCGCGTGTTCTCGCTGCAGGTATAAGGGCCTTGGCAGCGTGTGGAACATAAGGCCGGACACCTTATGCAGGATGCACCGTACCTACCCTAGGGTAGCTGGCTATGACCTTGTTCCACTACCCGCTACCTGTTTTAGATTTCCTGATGCTGATGGTTCTGGTGTAGCAGGTTGAATATTTCGCTCTTTTAAGCACACAGTAGTTCAATAAGGGGATATCCTCTCCCTTACGTGTTGGACAGCAACCGAAACTGCGGCCAATCGCAGAAGTCGTTATTATAGCCAATGACAGCCGTTGTCATTCTGGCCAATCACGGCGAAGCAGGAGTTTCAGATGCTCTCACCTCGAGTGAATCCAAGTGAAGTATTTGACCTTCTACGGGGCCTTTTGATTTCACGGGTTTCCTACGATTAGCGTGTGAGGGCGGTTGACGGTTGGTCCGGTCTTTCCTTATTGGTTTGGCTGCCGCGTGGGCTAGACTAACGTGGAGGCTGCTTCCACACCTGATTGGTTGAAAGAGGCCAGTCAGAGGGCGGCACTATCCGCTCGCGGACCAATCCCTCCCGAGCGACCATTCCGTCCCTAAAAATACCCCAGACACCACAAAATTTTCCCAGTTATTATTATATCCTAGTGGAGCAAACGCCTCATCCCTCATCACGCAAGTAAACCCGTGTTACGGCTGGGTACTGCGGTTATGACACCCGAGCGGGGGACCAAGATCCCGCTCGACTCGCACTGCCTCTGGAGCCTCTGGATGATTGGTGTCGATGGGCTGGCATTTACTGTGTCTGTGGCTGTTGATGGTGTATGATCTTGCATTTGTCTCCGTTCAGGTTTCTTGCGTGCTTTGTATAATGCTAGATGCCAAGCTTTATTTAGGCACTTGGGTCCTTCCTCCCTGTTGAAGTTATTTTTATGCTGAAAATTTCTATGGCTTCGCGACTTAAACAGGAATAATAATGAATCGTGTTTGTCCCAAACAGCAACACATCCTGTGTTCTGTAATGCATGCGTGTACCGTACGTCGAGTGGTCCCTATAAACACAGAGCTACACGAGCACGCAATTCTGTAAACAGCTGCAGAAGAGAGTGGCTCTTTTCGATCTCTTGTGAGTGTAGTATGCTCTGTATTTGCTGTGTGGATGGCGTGGATGTCGTGTTGTTTTAGAACTTTCCCAATGCGACAAGTAAGACCTTTGATGTACAGCAGATATGCTTTATTCTTCTCTTTAGGGTCAATTTGTTTCGGTGTAGACCGGGGTTTCCTTCTGGGGCTTATGCCATGTTTAACTCCCTGGCCGATGCAACCATTGGTCTGCAGAGCACTATTGGTATGAGAAAGTTCCAGAAGGAGTAGTTGTGGTTGGCAGATGCGGTTGGCACGATCTGCTAGCGTTTTAACGATAGCTCGGTTCTGGTCGGAATTGTGGTTGGAGAGTTTGTGTAGATACCGGTCTGTGTGCGCGCGTGCGTGGGCGCGCGCGCACGCGTGTGTGTGTGGTAGATTGTGCGAGAGAGCGCACCTCGGGCTTCCTGGCTACGAGTACGTCCAGGAAAAGTAGTTGCCCGTTGGTCTCCATTTCCATAGTGAACTGTATGCGTGGATGAATAGAGTTGATATGACGCTGGAAAGCTGTCATAGTCTGCTGTCCGTGGTTCCAGATGTTGACCACGTCATTTGCGTAGCGAAACGAGCACACGGATGTTTGTTTAGCAGAATCCAAATCGGTGGCCTCAAAATTTTCCATGTAATAGTTAGCAATAGCTGGAATCACCCGACTGTCCATAGCCACTCCATCATTATGTTCATAGAACCCCTGGTTCCACTGGAATTAAGTTATTTCTAATACATGGCGAAATAAGTTTGTAATATCTTCAGTGAATAATTCTTGTAGAAGAGTTACAGTCTCCTGGATGGGCACCAATGTGAACAAAGAAGTGACATCAATACTTAGAAGAACGTCATTGGGTTCCACAGTGAAGGATTTCAGCTTTTCAACAAAATGTGCGGAGTTCTGGATGTAGGAGTCAGCATTACCAACATACTGAGGGGTTTAGCCAGGTGTTTCGCCAAGCAGTACGTAGGAGATCCGATGACAATAACTATGGGACGGAGTGTACTTCCGGTTTGTGAACATTCGGGAGTCCGTATAGTCTTGGAGACTGGGCTTCTGTGTTTGTGAGTTGTCACTGCTTCTCCACAGATATTGAAGACTGCTTAACGGGCTGGTAGGTTTTTCGCAAGATGGTGAGGCGGGATCATGCGGAAGTTTGTTGTAGGTAGCTGGATCCAGAAATTCAGAGATTTTACATTGGTAATCAGAAACTTGTATGATAACAGTAGGCTTTCCTTTGTCAGCTGTGCTGATAATAATCTCTTTGTTGTTGTTCAACGTTTCTAAGGCAGCCCTCTCTGGTCCGGAGAAATTACTTTTGGGATGTTTCATCCGTTGTAATATCCTGGCATATTCGCGGCGTATCTCTTCTGCAGCACAGCTAGAGACGTTGCGAATGCCAGCTTCTATGTTGACAGTGATATTCTCTGTAGGTATATTGCCGGGAGTGACAGCGAACTTGTCTCTCCTTTCCAGAGCGGCCGTTTCGTTCTCCGACAGTTGGTAGTCAGATAAGTTTATTACCGTGCGCTTAGGTTCATTGGCAGTAGAGAACTGCGACTTGGAGCAGTTGTTCTTCTTCTGCCTGATGTTTGCTTGGTTTGAGGTTAGGATAATAGAGCTGTATGTAATTCTGTCAACCTTTTCCCAGACATGTCTGGATAGTATACTGTTAACCTGCAGATGTAGAGATATAAGTGTGCTGTCATTGAGGGCCAAATATCGGCTGGCTTGGTGAATTCGTTCCCGAAATAAAGCTCTTTCCAGTGGCTGTAGATGCGATGCGATGACGCTGTGTTGAAACAGCGCTTTTGTCAAAGGAAGCGCGGCACAACACCATTGTCCCGGTAGCGGAGAAAAAATATAAGGGAGCATAGCAGACGTGCTTTCTTGTTCCGTAGTGTCTCCAGGCACTGAATCAGTTGGTAAACATCCTCCCCGTAGAGGTGATAGATCAAATTTTCCAAGCTTTCACGACCGGTGTCATTAAATACAGAGAGATCCAAATACATGAAAACCGCTGTGCGGTGTTTTTCCATTGTGCACACGGAAACACGATAACAGCAGCTGAAATACACAAGGTCACGAGCATGACTTGTTTTTCTCTACTCTGCTCATAATCACTATTGAGCTGACGCGATACCTTGCGGCTGCATTATTACCCTTGTGCTTTATTATTTAGTCCTGTACTTAGTCACAAAGTGTATTATGGCTCAGCATTTGTTTTCTACTGCAAAACGTGTATTTATTTATGATTCGAATGTGTTAACTCAGTCAGCTCACCAGATGCAAGTGCGATTTGTAGAAAGATTTCCAGGTGTAAAAGTTCCAGGCCTTACAACAATCCATAAACTTTACAATAAATTTCAGGCCACAGGAAGTGTTCAGGCTCAGAAATCTAAAAGAAGGCGTACGGTTCTTACCGAAGAAACATTAGACATTGGTCATCGTTTGGAGAATTGCCCCCAAAAATCGATTAGGCACCTTTCACAAAGGCAGGCATTTCTTATTGCTCTTTGCAAAGAGCTACTAAATTGATGAAGTTAAAACTATATAACATAACTGTGGCATACGCTCTTAAACCAGGTGATCCTGTATTTAGACGCACATTTTGTGAGTGGACACTCAATAGTGTATACAATGGCGAAATTGACCCACATTTAATATTTTTCACGGATGGTGCTTAGTTCCACCTTCATGGATATGTGTACACAAAATAATCGCTATTGAAGCTCTGAGAACCCTAAAATGATTCATGAAGTACCCGTTCATTACGAAAAATTGGTGTATGGTGCGCCATTAGTGGAGAAACTGTTATAGGCCTATTTTTTTTCAAGTCAACAGTTGACGCCGTACATACGTGAATACAATTTTGCCCCCCTTTTTAGAGAATTAACCGACAGGGAGCTGATTTTGCCTTTTTTCACCAAGACTCTGCAACAGCTCATATAGCGAATCTTTCGATGAGAACAATTGAAAGTGTGTTTCAGGACAGAATTATTAGTAGAAATTTGTGGCCCCCTTGTTCTTCCGACCTAATCCCCTGCGATTTCTATCTCTGGGTTACTTAAAGCATAAAGT
>CM060964.1:204706903-204806903 GCA_030765045.1 Tenodera sinensis | reverse complement strand
GACGTTCCCCAAAAAACGCAGGTTTGCTTAAGATGTTCTTTCACCGCGGAATCTAATTCTGCTGTGAAGTTTATCAGTCCTTGAGACACGCCGGCGTTCAGTAAATTTTGACTTTCAGGTGTCCCCTGAAAGCCAACTCGCATGCTCTGCAGAATTTGATGCAGTTAATTATCTGTGACAGACATATCTGTTCTTAGTAATTTCCTCATTGTGTTTTTCCACGTTACGCCTAAAAGCACTATCTGACTGCTGTGATATATTTTCCTAGAACATTTAGTTCTGATTCCAATTCATTTGGACCATCAGCACGTCCATCAAGCGACCGATATCACCACAACCATTATTTGTCCAGGTGCCGCTTCTGTCGTTCGCAAATAATAAACATTTAAAACAGAAGAGCCGGTTGGTTACTTCACAAGCACATATCCACGAAAAAGTTGAATACACACTTTCGTTAAATTTTCTTGTAAGGATTTTTCCTTTACAATTAGTCACCTGAACTAAGCAGATTGGTGGCAACGGTCTGCCTACGTTTTTAATGTTCAGCTTCTTTACCAAGGATAAAATGGAGAGGTTTATCTCCTTTAGTTTCGCAACGTCATTCATTTCCACAATTGTACATTGAAATTTACTGCCAAGGACAGACACATATGCATACAGTTCGCTACCAGAAATACAAACCTAACAAGTAAAAAATATAAACACAGTAACAAAACAACTATCCCAAACTGAAGAATTGGCCTTAGTAAATTGTAAAAATCAATTGTATGCACTTATAATGGTTTAATAAAAAGATATGCAATGTGTTTGCAACATTAACATAACTGTCAAGCTAATACAGAAAATGGCTACATTATATTTAGAAACGTAAAGTTGGCTGTACCGGTGGCAGGCTGATCCCAACTTCTGCAAAACGAGAGGGAGGGAAATGGTCGTTCAGGAAGGAAATGAATACGACTTGTACGGGAACGCAGTGCGCATGCGCGGTAAGAATCGCATCGCTCGGGTTTGTCGACTATACCATATTAACTCACTGTACTCCCAAGTACAAGCTACTCCTCTCCCCCTGCACCCTCTCGCCTAAAAACTTCCTTCGCCAGTCGCAAAATCTGGGTTATGCGTCTCTACGGTGTTGATCGAATGCACAGGCCTTACGAAAGGAGGCACGGGAAGATTAAACGAGCAGGTTTATATAGAACAAAGTTGGACATTTTACCTTCTCGTATACATACTTGTAGAACTAAATACACGTTCACATACAGGAAAAATTAGTGGGTGTGCACTTGCGAGCATGCGATCACCCAGGAACCGCCACTACTCGTACTGCAGTAAAGAGTACCTGTGCTTCGGGTGGGCAAAGTTTAGCGGGGCCGGTTTCGCGGCGTGTGTCCGGCCGGCGAGGCTGGTTGTTGTGGCAGTAGTGTGGGTGACAGGAGGTCCGTAGTAATATATTACGATTTCTTGAGCAAATTATTTATAACACACATAACCAGAGCTAGGATTGTTAGGACCAGTGTGTTGCGACGCGACGTAGTAGCAATGCGTCATTCCTCTCCGGGCCGTACAGTGCCATTAGTGGCAGGCTGACGTAGTATGGAGGAAGTGAAGAAAATGTCAGAAGCAGGGAATAGTACACTATAGGAGGAGTTAACAAGAGGTGAAATGTTCACACTCGACGGAGAAAGTCTTCGGTGCAAGATATGCCATGTAGAAATCAAAGGTACTAAACGTAAATGGCAGATACAGCACTGCAACACTAAAAAGCATAAAGCAAGGATTTTAGCAAGAACAGAGTGTGAAACACAAGAAAGCTCATGTTTAACTTCCCCTCTCAGTCCGAGTTTTTTCAGGACTTCTGTAAAATGATGGTATGTGCAAATATACCTAAGCGCACAGTAGAAAATCCACATTTTAAACACTTCACTCAAAAGTACACAAAACGAGATCCTCCTTCCCAAACGACGTTACTGAAGCGCTAGTTCGTTGAAAAACTTCTCAAAAGTTTGAAAGAGCAGTTGCGGGACCTGTTATGGCCAAAGTAAATCAGAAAATGAAAACCGTCCATGAGAAAAATCCAGGTTATTGGAAGATGGTAAATATTAAAAACAATTTAGAAGAGCGTCATGGTCATTAATTAGTATGTACTACGCAATATCATCTGCAACATTCTATGTTTGCACCTGTGACATCATGTGATGTGGAGAGAAGTTTTTCAAACTACAAACATTGCTTAAATCACAGAAGAAGAAGAAGAAGAAGAAGAAGAAGAGGAAGAAGAAGAAGAAGAAGAAGAAGAAGAAGAAGAAGAAGAAGAAGAAGAAGAAGAAGAAGAAGAAGAAGAAGAAGAAGAAGAAGAAGAAGAAGAAGAAGCTTCACATTCGAAAAGTTTAAAACGTATGTCGTAATACATTGTTACAAGTTCGAAATGTGAACGGTTATTGAACATGTAAATATATACTTTTGCTGCATAAATTCACTTTTCCAACAATGTTATAAAATGTAATTTTGTTACACCTGCATCTCTAGACATTGACTGGTAACGAATATGTCATTTATGTATTGTAGTACTACAACGCGCGCTTGCCTCTGGCGCGGAGGACCCGGGTTCGATCCCCTGTACCAGCATCGGGATTTTATCCCCTCTGGGAGGTCTGGTACGGGGTGCACTCAGCCTCGTTAGGTCCCGGGGGACTAATTGAGGAGCTACTTGATGGAGAAGTAGCGGCCCCAGGTCTAGAAGACCGCATAACTGGCCGGGAGGGCTCGGGGCGCTGACCACGTCCCACCCTCCAGTACTGCACCTCACCAATGACGCCTGTAGTGAGCAGAGGTGGGGGACGCAGCGGCTGGGCGGTAGGCCTTGGCTCTTTGTGGGTGTCGCGCCGGGGTTTAGTAGTACAACGGTGTGTTTGCGCGTTTGTATACCCCTGAGACAGCAGGACAGGAGTTAACCCGCGCTCCACTTCCTAAGGTCACACATTGTAAGCCAAGTCCTAAAAGGCCTAGCTCTGCACATAACGCAAACGCTTAAGAAGAAAAGTAAATTACTCAAGTATATAGCAAGGAGATGTTGAAACTGCCTCCCTTCGTTGTTCAAGCATTTCTGGCACCTGCTTGGGAAACTATCCATTACACTCTGCTGTTAGCTGATTTTGCAGCAGTTTTTTTTGACGAATGTTAGCTTTATATTAATTTAAAGTTTATAACACAAATCCGCACACTTTAGATGAGCTTAATAAAAACTGGTAGCAACTTCTTGATGAGTATTATGTTGTTCATATAGCGTGTGTGGATTTCTTTTATAAACTTTCTCTTTTAATGCCATTCATTCCCCTGATTTAACCCCCTGCGATTTTAATGTCTGGGGGGGGGGGCATTAAAAGAGAAGGTTTACAAAACAAATCCACACACTTAGACTAAAAAATAACATTAATCAAGAAAGTGCTGGCATTTTTCAGATGAAACTGCAGTGTAATGGGCAATTTGCTAAGCAGGTGCCAGAGATGCTTGAATATACAGGGAGGCAGTCTCAATATCTCTTTGTTTCATGTATGTGAGTAATTCACTTTTCTGTTTAGGTGTTTGTTAGAAACAACTTACGCGACAAACAGTAGGAGAGACCGGGAACAAAAGTAACAGTTTACACATTACATTTTTTGTTGGTTCCCTATAAATGCATGAAACAAAATGGACTAGTGTGTGTGTTCTGTATAACTTTCCTAACGCAAATTTATTTTCCCTGAAATGTTGTATAATTCGTATTTTTAAACTCATTTTAAAACATCAATGCCCCTGTTACTTTTGTACCCGCTACCGCTGACACAAATTGGATATGAAAGTAAAATAATAAGTAAAGCTCCATTTTATCATCTAAATGATTTATAGAGTGCCTTAAAATAAACTGGCCATTACAAAACATTGAATATCAACGGCAGAAATGCATAACACACAAAACTTCAATGCTACAAGCACTTGCAATAGTTTTACCTTTTGATTTTGTATTTTTAAAAATACATTGACAAAACAACATTAACATTTGGAACATAAACCAGCAAACAATATATCACCTGAATAAGTCACAAAATCTCATTTAATACATGCATTTATTACAAACTTTAAAACCAATTGGTCACTGAAGAAGCACTCAATGGTAGTGAATTAATTCGGATAAGCAACATGGCGACGGCACCGGCTGCTACATTGGTAGCTGCGAAGTGTAAACGATGCAAAGTGAGATTAGTAAATGGAATAAAATGTAAAGATTGTGAAAATCAATTTCACAATAGCTGTGCTAAGTTATCTAATGTTATTGTTTTACAAGATAACGCTATTAGCTGCTGTAGAGGTGATATGTCGCTGAAAGACAATAGTGTGGTTATGTGTGTGGAAGAGGAAAAGTTTTACGAAGCCCTGCAAGGCATGGCGGATGAAAATAATAAAATCGAGGTGTCTATCGTGAAGTTTTTAATTCAACAAAAGGTTGAAGTTATTAGTGAATTACGAAGCAAAGTAAAAATATTAAGTGACCAACTTCATATCATGTCAGATTTGGTTTACTCTGGTGGTGTACCAACCTTAAAGAAACATGGTGATAGTTCAGGAAGTATAAACAATGACAGTGTTAAGGTTAATGGTGTTGAAAAGTGTAGCCTTTTAAAACCAGGTGTTCGTAGTGATATATGTGATGACAGCAATGTAATGCCTAACTCCTCTATGACAAGAAATGGGTTATTGGGTGGAGTGCAAGAGCCTGCTATTTCTAATCAAAATGAATCAGTGGCAAATGTAACAACAGAAACATGGACTGAAGTAATAAAAAAAGCTAGGAAACCAGCAAGACAGAAACAAATAATAGTTGGGAACAAAAGTGTGAATAAGGACAGTGGTATAAAGACAGTACCCAAGAAAGCTTATCTTTTTGTGTCTAGGTTAGACCCAGCAACTACATTGGAGATGTTAGAAATATATGTAAAAGGTATTTTCAGTGAAGCAGTGTGTGAATCTATCAAATCTAAATACCCTGAATGTTATTCCTCTTTTAAGGTTAGCATTGATAGTGATAATCTGGATAAAGCGTTGGACACTAAATTATGGCCAATGGGCACTCTTGTTACAAGGTATTTTTTAAAAAGAGTAGTAAATGTCACAAAGACAACCTAGAACCTTGTGTTGGTACCTTTAAGAAATTAAATGGCAGGTTATCTTTTTATAATCAAGGTCTGATAAAGAATGATATAAGAGATGTCAATAATTATGGTAGTCAACTAAAAATAATTCATGTAAATGTTCAGTGCTTAGGAAATAAAACAGATGTAATGGAAGTATTTATACAGCAATATGACCCAGATATTTTGTGTGTGTGAGCACTGGCTTAATGACAGTGAATTAGAGATACATACTCCATCTGAGTTTGTGCTTGGGAGTAAGTTCTGTAGAAAAATTTATAAGAATGGAGGAAGTTGTATTTTGGTAAAAAAAGGAATTAAGTATGAGGTGATGGATTTATCTTATTTTTGTATAGAGAGATGCTGTGAAGTGTGTGCCATTTTTTTGAGTGATATTTATGCTATAGTTGTATCTTTATACAGACCACCAATTGGCAATATTGAGGTTTTTTAACTTTATTTGAGGAGTTATTAAATAATTTAGGAAAATGCAAGGTTAAATTAATACTTGCCACTGACTTAAATTTGGATTTAAGAATGACTTCAGGAAAAGAATTGCAATTTTATAATATTATTAAATCTTATGGTATACATTGCACTAGCTTGGAACCGACTAGGTTACTATCATGTCTCGATTATATTTTTACTGACTATCAAGATTTTAGGTATCAAATTGAGGTTATTTACCCATGTGTAGCTGATCATTCTCCTTTATTGATGGTGTTAAAGGGTAATACTGTTTTTAAGAAAAATATAAGTAACAAATTAATCAGGAAATTTAGTGATTACAATTATCATTCATTCTTTTACCTCATTACAGCAGTCAATTTTAACTTTGTGTATAATTTTGTCATTGATATTAATACATCTTTTACATATTTTATCAATTTATTAAGTGATTGTTTTAATATATCTTTTCCCCTGAAATCAGTGAAGAGAGAGCAGACATAAAATAAAGTGGTATACAGAAGAGCTTAAAGACCTTAAAAATCAGATTTTACTTTATCGTGGCTTATATAAAAATACAAAGTTAGATATTTTCAGAGACAGTTATGTAAAACTTAATAAAATATATAAAAGTAAACTGAAGCTGGCAAAAAGTAATGCTTACCATGATTTCATCAATCAATCTGATAATAAGTGTAAAGCTATATGGAAACTTATTAATAGAGAACGAAATGTCAAAATGAATTCCAACTCGGATATAATAATACCTGATGACTTTAATAATTACTGTGTGCAGTCAGTAAGGGATATCACATCAGTTGTACAGTATAACTTTGATAAAGCTATGCTTTACTGTAAGAAGGTTAAATTACAAAATAATAATATTTTTAGCTGGAATAGTATTACAGAGAAAGATGTAATAGAAGCAGCAAACAGCTTATCCCAATCCAACAGTTGTGATGTTTATGGGTTTTCAAATCAGTTTATTAAGAAAGTAATTCCAGTGATCTCATTAGCTTTGATGAGATGTCTCCAACAAGGAATACTCCCTGATTGTTTGAAAATTGCAAAAGTTAGTCCTCTGTATAAAAAAGGTGATGTAACAAATTTGAAAAATTATCGCCCTGTGTCATTAGTTCCCATAATTTCAAAGGTTTTTGAGTGCATATTACATAAGCAGTTAGTATTATATTTTGAAAATAATAATTTATTGGCAGCTACACAATTTGGCTTTAGGAAAAAGAAGTCCACTATTTTAGCATTACAAGATGTAGTAAATTATATTTTAGAGGCCTTTGAGACCAAAGCAATTGTGTCACTTATCTTATATGATCTTACTAAAGCTTTTGATAGTGTAATATCAGAATTACTTATTTCTAAGTTAAAATATTATGGTTTGGGTAATAACAGTTTGAAAATATTACATTCTTATCTGACAGGAAGAAAGCAATATGTCTCTGTAAATAACAACAGTTCACATTTCATGGAATTAACTCATGGGGTGCCCCAAGGCTCAATATTAGGTCCTCTTTTGTTTATAATAATGATTAATGATCTTGTATATGCTCTACCAGATGTGCCAATTCTGTATGCAGATGACACTACTTTGAGAACCAGAAACAAAAACGTAGAGGTATTGAATCATTTATCTTATGCTAATTTTACAGCTGCTAAGGACTGGTTCCATGCAAATGGCTTTTTGTTAAATCAGGAGAAAACACAAATAATGAAGCTAGGATTAAAGATTCTAGATGAAGAGATGACAACTGTAAATCTGTTAGGTTTTGTACTTGACTCGAAGCTTTCATGGAAAGCTCATGTTCATAATGTATGCTGTAAGCTGTCACGAGCCACTTATTTAATAAGAAAGTTAAAGTCTTGTATATCTCTGGAAGGATGAAGAAATATATACTTCACACTGTTTCAAAGTCATATTACATATGGGATACATTTATGGGGCAATAGCCCCCATGTTAAGGAAATATTGTTGTGTCAAAAAAGAGTCATTAGGAGCATGCTAAACAAGAAACCAGATGAACATTGTAAACCACTATTTTTACAGTTGAAGATACTCACTGTTTTTAATTTATTCATATTGTATGTTTTGGTATATGTCCATGCTCACCTGCATCAATATGATTTAAGACTAGACACTCACAGCATTGACACTAGAAATAAACATAAACTAAATATACTAAATTGTAGACTTACTCTGACGAAGGAGACTTATTATTTCAAAGGTGTAGAATTTTCTAATAAATTAGATATTAAATATAGATCATTCAGCATGAGTGTTTTTAAAAGAAAGCTTTATAATTGGCTAGTTGCAAGGCCATTTTATTCTATTAGTGATTTTAATGACTATGCAATTGAATATTAATTTATACATGCATGTATGTTTTTAGTTGTTGACAATGTCTAATTTTTTTGTATAATTATGATCCCGGTTATGATTTTAATGACTATACTCCTATTCTATTGAGTATTAATTTGTATATGTATATGTGACAATGTCCTATTTTATATATATGTATGATCTTGGACAAATAAATTGATTGATTGATTGATTGATTGATTGATTGATTGATTGATTGATTGATTGATTGATTGATTGATTGATTATTTAATGTTCAAAGTCAGTCAGTAAAACAGAAAATTATTAGTTAAGCCCTATTCAGATTCACAATTGTGACGCACGTATAATACAGGTTGTCAAAAAAGGCATTCACGTCTGTTGGATTAAAGCTCGTTGCTGTAGCGAGACTTGTGGCTTGAGGCGACCAAATAGACAACTGGGGATTCTTTTTCATGAATGCTGAAAACCAGTCTGGACCAGCAATTTGATTATCTACCCAAGTCGATGATGGTGTTGGTATATTACTTAAGTTATAATTTGCAACATCATGTACCGTAATTTGATACACAGAGGTATCAGATAATTCTCTTGTAGTCGTCCTAACTCGTGTTCTTGGCATAATTTCCTGTAATGAAATAACTAAGTAAAGAATGAATTTGTTGACTCACAACTGGCTAATTCTTAACAATATTATACCAATTTATTGACAGCTAATGAGAAATAACAGACCGTCTGAGACTAGTACTATTTTCTCAGTGTTACTTTTGTCCCCAGCTGCAATGTTACTTTTGTTCCCGACCATGCTTTTCAGCTTAATGTGTGGTTTTGGCACAATCTGTAATAGTATTTAGAAACATTGATAACGGCAACATAAAACTAAAAGTTCTACATTTTTAAACCATTTTAGCATACTTATGTTTACAACGTTCTCTTACCGTTATTACAAAATTAATAGAGTTAAGAAAAGTTACTCGAGGTGCTGAAAAATGTTTTACAGCGCCACATACAATTCCTCTCCAATACCGACCAGCGACTAGTGGCCAGTGGAGGACCTTAAAGGGCATTCACTTTTTGAATCACGTGACCTTCGGTGTAAAATACAAAGACAGAGAGGGAATGTTACTTTTGTTCCCGGTCTCCCCTGCTATATTACTGCGGCCTTCCTGTGCCACTGACACAGCAACCAGCCTCACCGGCCTGCCACACGTCACGCAACCGGTTCCGCCAGGCATTGCTCATACCGTAGTAACGGGAGAACAAAAAGGTTACGAACCGGCTGCGCGTGTTTTGCCTCTGCGCATCCTCGGCACTCGTCGTCTGCCGCTATCGTACAAAGGTGCGGATGAAACCATGAAACATTTTAAAAACTGTTTTTAAAGGCTTTACTGACCAACTTCATGAAGGAGATGCTGAAACTGGCCATCGTCGTTGTCCGTACATATGGCACCTCTTTAGGAAACTATCCATCACTCGCCGTAGTTCATGTTGAGAAATGCTGGCAATTTCCTGGCTTTTTAATTTACTTACTCACTCACTTACTTACCTACTTGCTCACCTACTTACTTAGTCACTCATGTATTTACTTACTTACTTACTCACTCACTCACTCATTCACTCACTCACTCATTCATCATTCATTCATTCATTTACTTTCTTACTTACTCATTCATTCTCATATTTACTTCCTTAATTACACACTCATTCATTCATTCATTCGCTCATGTATTTACTTCCTTAATTATTCATTCATGTATTTACTTCCTTAATTACTCACTCATTCATTCATGTATTTACTTAATTACTCACTCATTCATTCAGTATTTACTTACTTACTTACTTACTCATTCATTCATGTATTCACTTAGTCACTTAATTACTCATTCATTCATGTATTTACTTAGTTTCTTACTTAATTACTCACTCATTCATTCATGTATTTACTTACTTATTCATTCATGTATTTACTTACTTACATACATATTTAATTATTTAATTACTTACTTAATTGCTTACTTACTCGCTCACTCACCCACTACCCCACCCGCCCACCGGCTCACCTGCTCACCTACTCACCCACTCACCCACTCGCACACTCACTCACACACTCACTCACCCACTCACTCACCCACTCACTCAACCACTCACACACTCACTCACCCACTCACCCACTCGCACACTCACTCACTCACCCACTCACACACTCACTCACTCACCCACTCACTCACACACTCACTCACTCACCCACTCACTCACTCACACACTCACCACTCACCAACTCACTCACCCACTCACCCGCTCACACATTCACTCACTCACCCACTCACTCACTCACTCACCCACTCACCCACTCACTCACTTACTCACCCACTCACACATTCACTCACCCACTCACCCACTCACTCACTCACTTACTCACTTATTTACTTATTTACTTACCTACTTACTTACTCACTAACTTACTTACTCACTTACTCACTCACTCTCACTGAATCACTCACTCTCACTCACTCAGTCACACACTCACTCACTTACTTACTCACTCTCACTGACTCACTCACTTTACTCACTCACTCACTTACTTACTTACTTACTCACTCACTTACTCTCACACTTACTTACTCACTCACTCACTTACCCACTCACTCACTTACTTACTCACTCACTCGCTCACTCACTTACTCACTTGCTCATACTCACTCTCACTCACTCTCTCACTCACTCACTCACACACTCACTCACTTATTTAT
This sequence comes from Tenodera sinensis, assembly GCA_030765045.1. NCBI lineage: Eukaryota > Metazoa > Arthropoda > Insecta > Mantodea > Mantidae > Tenodera > Tenodera sinensis. The sequence continues at coordinate 204,796,188 of CM060964.1, read as the reverse complement.
TTATTTATTTTATGAAATTTATACAATGCCAATAAGTTACTTCTTCTTTGTTGGTATAATCCATTTGGTAGTCTTGCTGAACTTTATATCTCTACAACAACTGCAAATGTTTTATGATGGGCGAGAGGTGTTGAGGGAAACGGAAGGAGCAATTTCTAATCGAGTAGTTGAGCCTGTCCTTGGGACGAGTTACTGCGCGTGCTTATTTACTTTCGGATGCAGTCCTCTTAAGTTTGACGCACACTGGTCCGTCACGAACGGAACGGGAATTTGCAACCTTCTTCCACGGTAGCTTAAACGCTCATTACTCGGAATATCCCGACCGGAAAATTTAGTTGGTCATCAAACACGGATGGATACAACAGCGAAAGCAGCAGTAAACTTAGTACAGTGATTGCTTGTTTTTACCTGAATAGCCCAGGTTCCTTCCAATTTCCTCCTATATAACTTCACAGCTTATCTGGTTCTTTATAATTTTGCGCAATCAATATAAGGATTTCATCTTCCATTATCGCAGGTGGCTGGCTTCTGTTTATGTCTGTATGTGCAAAACAGCGCATGTTGAGACAGCCGGATACATACAGAGGTATTTTTTAGAGGTGGCGTGTGTCGTAATGTTGCGCAGTAGTTCATGGTCGAGTCCACTTGTCTATTGCAAGATAAAAGGGGTGTCTGGTTAGTATCTCTTCAACTTCCAGCCCACTAGCCCACTAGCCAGCAGGCTGCTGGTGGAAACTTACCCCCAAAATCGCTTTGCGTGGTGCTCGGATATGCGCGAGTGACAAGCCACTTCTAAAAAATACCTCTGTACGTAAGATAACGAGACTAACGAGTGTTTACGGAGGCCACTCGCCACCAGCGGAACTCTGGCGACGGTCGTATCTCAAGTATCCTTCCCGGCACAATCGGAAACGAAATCCTTCCGTTCATGCCAGTGTGCGTTTGATCATTGAATAACAAGAGTACGACCCTCGAGGAAACTTTCTGCTCCATTCCGTTCCGATCGTGACAGACCAGTGTGCGTCAACGTTTAGGTGAAGCAAGCGGTGCAGTTTCTGTTGAAGAAACAAGAAACTAAATAGTTTACTCTATTCTTAATTATTCTGTCCAAACGAAATAAATGTGCACATCCTTTCCCCAGGTGTTTAAACAAGTTAATGTTGACATTTTGTGGTGCTGCTGCTGCTGTTGTTTTAGTAACATTTAGAACAATTGCTTTTAAAAATACTCAATATAATAAATGTTTCGTTAGTATAATAATATATAATAATATAAATAATAATAATAATATATATTATTATATATACATATATTATTATATATACATATATTATTATATATAGATATATTATTATATATTATTATAATATAATAAAATTATTATTACTATTACTATTGCTGCTACTACTACTACTGCTGCTGCCGCTGCCTCCGCCACCGCCGCCGCAGCCGCCGCCGCTGCCGCTGCTGCCGCTGCTGCTGCTGCCGCCACTGCTGCCACCGCTACCACTGCCACTACCACCGCCACCACCACCGCCACCGCCACCGCCACCGCCGCCACCACCACCAGCACCACCACCACCACGACCATTACCACCACCACCACCACCACGACCACCTCGACCACCACCACCACGACCACCACCACCACCACGACCGCCACTGCCGCCGCCACTACTACTACTACTACTACTACTACTACTACTACTACTACTACTACTACTACTACTACTACTACTACTACTACTACTACTACTACTACTACTACTACTACTACTACTACTACTACTACTACGATCATCATCATCATCATTAATCATCATCATTATTATTATCATCATCATCGTCATCATCATCACCATCATAAATATATGATCATTAAAGCACTATGTGCTATCTTACGTAAAATTGGACAGCAGAAGACGTATTTTGGATACATGGACAAACCTGCGTTTGTCATTTTATTGGCTTATTTTAGTTAGTTATTGTTTTTTGTGAAAATCGGTGTAGTTCGTATTATGCTTTTAAACACTTTACATTATGTTAGAGGGACTGTGCGTGTTTAAAGATGTCAATGCTGTTGTTCCTCACAATGTTTTCCAAACGTTTTTGGCCCTTTGCTAACTGATTTTCACGCAACATAATATGATTTTAATATTTTGCATTGTTGTAAAGGGGACTGTGTGTATTTAAAGATACCAAATTCTTTTTATTTTTACCCCAAAATATCTGCTGTTCCTTTGCTAATTGATTTCCACGCAAACTTATTTTTTGCCTTAAAGCTTTTCAAATAGCTTCAGATATTCCAAAATCCACAATATTTTTCAGTGAGATTTTGAAACATACCTAACACTCCCCAACAACGCTTGCTTGTCGTTTAGAATTGTTGCTTACCCTTCCACAAAGTCTGGAAGTTTGAATATTAATGTTTCAAACTAGAAAACCCAATGTTAACCTATACCAGGGGAGTCAGCTGCCCCTTATTTTCTAGTTTTATGCAATCCGCATTTTATAGTCCAACATGAAAACATCGACCCCATTACTAGGTTCTACATGGATGTTAAACACTCGATGAAATTAGTAGGTACTAATATAGATGTTATCACATCGCTTTTTAATATATTCGTAATTAGACAGCTGACGTTTGCGCTTCTGCAAATGTTCACTGGAACCAGCAAGTATTACATCTTAAACGGAATGTTTACCTCACGCGTTACTAGGTAGCTCAGTTGGAACGAGCGCAAGACTCCGAAGTAATCTGTCTGCTGTGAAGGTGGTTCGAATCAGCTGCATGTACTAATTTTTTTACCCTGTAATCCTCACAATTTACAAATTATTATTCTGAAACATGAGCGTCGGCAGACTTTTTTTCAGGGAGGGGCCGCATGTTGGAAGTTTGCAATTAATTCATTATTCTGTTGTCAAAAACTGTAAAAATTGAGCTATAGTATTTGTTACGGATAAGCATGTTCATTTATGCTAAATAAAAGGTGTACTTTACCTCAAAATTAAAGCAATAGTCTAACAGTAATTGATTGCACATTACATTTATTATTTTCCAAGGGAGGGCCGCGGCCCCCCCTTGCCCCCCTTTCGCGACGCCCATGTTCTGAAAACTGTTATTATATTCATTTTTATTGTTTTATTTATGTTTTATGACATTGTTTGATGTTTATTGGTGAACTACAATTATGTAGTTGTTTAAACACAATAATAGGTAGTGGCAATTGAAATAAGGATCATTTATACACATTTGGACACAGAAAGCAAGAAAATTACATTGTCAGAGTTTAACATGGAAGTTAAACTCAATTTTGCAGACAGTGAATTATTGTGCTATTAAAATGTTTTATAGTGATACGTTTAGCGGCGCTGGAACACGACTCCTCTAACGAAGCAAGTGTTCGAACTGATGACCTTCTTGGGTAATGCACGCCTGGGCACGCTGTTGGATGGAACTCCTGACTCTGTATAGCGGGTTGAACATTTCTACAAGCCACTGTAATACGCTGACGAAGGGTTTTTAGACTGCCCAGCTCCTCTGCATAAATGCGTTCTTTTAAATAATCCCAGAGAAAGAAGTCAAGGGGTGTCAGATCAGGTGATTTGGCAGCCCAGGACACTGGTCCTTGTCTTCCTATCCAATGACCAGGATGTGCAGCATTCAAATGATTGTAGACGATCCTCGACCGATACGGAGCAGCACCGTTATGTTGAAACCACATCGTCATTTGCTCCTACAGTGACACATTCCCTAGTAATAAGGGGTGAGCTACGGAGGAATTCCAGGTAGCGTGCTCCTGTTAGATGTCCCTCGAAGAATAATGGTCCAACAAGGTGGTCTCCCAAGATTCCACACCAGACATTTACACCCCATTGCTCTTGGAATGCTGCCTCCCTTACCCAATGAGGATTATCAACACTGCTATAGCGTATATTGTGACGATTTTCAGTTCCATTGTTGTGGAATCTTGATTCGTCAGAAAACAATATCCTGGATGTGAATCCCACATCACTTGCTACTCGCTCCAGCAAACATTTACAAAAAAGGTTGGTCTTGGTGCAAACGATAACGATGGAACTTATTAGTGTTCAATACTCGCACTACAGAAGATTGGCTGATGTTCACCTCCTGAGCAACTGCCCGTGTACTAGTATGCGGATTGTTCTGGATGGCGTTCAAAACTGCTTCTGCATTAACATTCGATGTTGCTGGTGCGTGTCTATGAGGAGGTATTCTTGCAAGATGACAACCAACAGCAAACACCTTCCGGAATGCTGTTACACGCAGACGCCTTTCAACATTCCGGAAGGTGTTTGCTGTTGGTTGTCATCTATTCGGATATCTCTCCCGATATGGATGCTGAGCCGCTGGTGTGTTTGTTCTTGCTTCTCCGTAGATCAAAAGCATATCTACGTACTCGTCTGTCGAATACATAATGAAAGACTGGCACAAAATATGTAACATCGTACTTGTGGAGAACGCAGGGGTCGGCATTCATAACACAATACATCATGCCAGTGCAATGAGGCAGAAGTCAGTTACAAAATGCAGGCAACCAAAAACGATTTAAATTATAATGTCCTAAACCCTCAGGGACTTTATAATTAGATTATTGTGAATTCGGTTTTTAAGTTTTGATGTACAAAAAACATATTTACAATGCTGAGACTCGCACCTGTGTCATGGGGGTTAGCGCAGAGGACACGTCACAATCCTATTCAGCTATTCCGAGACTTGACTGAAAGCACGTACCGCGTGCAATAGTAGGACTTGTATGCCTGGCGCTATGCCATTGCTACCTCGGAAGTATTCGTGCTTGATTTAGCCTTTTAAGACAGTTTTAATGATTTACTTGGCGTTTTAATATTACAACTTAATTTGCAAAAGCTGTTATGCATATTAATTGAGATGCACGAGGCGTAGTTCACGCAAAAATGTAAATAACCTGTTGTTTAATAATATGTCCGTTTTGACTGTACGGTTCCATGATGGATGAGGTGTGTCTCTAAATTTTTCCTGATTTTTAGCAGCCAACCCCTGCTCTAAGCACAAGAATCCACCATTTTCTTTTTAGCTGACGTTGTTAGTGTGCTCATATGATAGGTCCATCTTTTCCGAGGCGTTTACTGAATTACGTTGCTATGTATACCTACTCTAATAAAATGTTTGTAAAATCGGCCGGAAACCGGAATTCGCTCTCAGTAAACGAGTCGTATGTTTTTGAGGTGTACTTTAGCGAGGAGTACGTTCTGTCCCTTAAACCACTGTTGCTCTCAATTTTGCGCATTCCTCTCTTTAAGAACGTCAAGCAATACATTTTAGTAACCGCAAAACTGGACTAAGGCGCACATGCCGTTAGATGGGTGGCCTACCTTCCAAAAAAACAAGGCGCGGCTGACTCACCTGGTATAAAAATCAACCAGTAAAGAACACCAAGGAATTGCTTCCACGGCAAAGCCCTCGAATTGACCAGTGTAATTAAAGGGGGCTACAGAAATTGGGGAATTAATATAAACGGAAGTAGATTGTCATACCTCAGATTTGCGGACGACATCGTATTATTTGCCAAATCGGTAAAAGGACAACAAGATATGACACCAGGGTTGAATGCAAGGAGCAAAGAAGTAAGGCTACAGATGAACCCGACAAAAACTGGAGTCATGACCAATTCAAGAGATGCGAATTCTAATAGAGGGTACGCCGATCCAGCATTGCAGCGCATACATCTGTCTGGGACAAACAATTAGTATGGAAGAGAAAAGGGAAAATGAGCTCCAAAAGAAGAATAAGACTTGCCTGGGGAAAAGTTAGGAGTTTAAAATTTATTCTAATGGGAAAAAAAAAAAAAAAAAAAAGATTAGCTTTGCAACAAAATTTGAAACTCTGCAAACTTGCGTCATCCCAGTGCTCCTCTGTAGCAGTCAGATTTGGACATTTACAAGAAACCAGATAGAGAAGATACACGTCTGCCAGCAGAAAATGGAAAGGAAAATATTGGAGGTCAGACTCAGGGACAAAGTACCAAAATGAGGAGCTAAGAAGAAAGAGTGGAATGGAGTATGCAGCCAGTAGAGCAAGAACCCTTAAGTGGCGACGGGGAGGACACGTGGCCAGGATGTCTCAAAGCAGATGGACCTATGCCACAACGATGTCGGATCCTAGACTTAGAAAAAGAAGCAGAGGAAGTCCACGATAGACCTGGTCCCAAGAATTTAGTGAAGTGATTGGAGATCATTGGACGAGGGTAGCACGAGACACAACGAGGTGGAAACAAACTCTTAAATTTGAACTAATCTCTAGTTTCTAAATAAGTTTTCAAAAATTTAGAATTTAGTGAAGTTTAAGAAGTGAATTGTAAACAAAACTATCGAACATTTTAAGTATTCTCTAGTATGTAAGCAAATAGAATTTAAGAGGTGGAATCAGGATTGAAAAATCCTATGCTATAGCCGGGATTTGAACCATGGATCTTCCGCAATAGAATTTAACCTAGAGAAAAATGAACTTCCAGGAACTAGCTCAGCCTGTGAGTACCATTGAGTTAGTCCCTACATTGGTTGGAGGCCCTTGCTCCAAGGGATACTACGGGATATCTTTATCTTTTATCTTTATTGAAATGAAACAATAAGTAAACAACATCTGGTTGCTTCGAATCCTATCTCAGATTGACTGTATTGTTAACACAGGGCTTGAGCATGAATGTATAATAAATTAACTTTGTGTTGAAACCGCGATAAAATGTTTTTCAAAATGCGCAGAAACAATCAGACATCAACATTTTGGACTATATTATTCGCACAAACTCAATAAATTTGACAAATTCGCTTTATCGGTCATTGTAAGACAAACGCTCTGGAGGCCACGCCTACGAGAGCCGGCTAAGTTGAAGCGAGATTGTATTGTGATTGTGACGCATGCACTGATGCACGTTTCAATATCTACTTCTTTTACTTGCATTGCATATTATGTACTGACCTAGTGAAAGTGACACCCACACAACCAGCAGCGTTGCCAGCTTGTCTGTCTCTTGTTTTCGACAAAACTAAAATATCTTCGTGGGAAATGGTCAGAGGCAAAAACGTATGATACAAAATGTGTTCCAAATACCGAGATCAATAACTGCTTTAAGTTAATGAAATGACTTCCCTTCCATCCGCCATATGTAAATGTGTATATATAAACCTTTTTAATAGTTTTACATTGTGTTAAAGGAGACTGCATGTATTTACTAGTGTTATAGTTATTTACATTATTTTCCAAACATTCATAATCCCTTATTTCTTAGTTAAAACTTGGAAACGTAACAATCGGAAAAGGATGGTTATGTTTAAAACGCTTTAGTTTAGTGCACTTTTAAATCCCTATACTAAGGAATAAAATCTATGGCATTGCACTTTAGGTAACTGAAAACCAAGGCAAATGAAAGCTATGTTGGAATAAATAAAGGATATACCGAGGTTGCAATAACTCAGCTGTCACCTAGTCCAGGGTTATCCAGTGTATAAATTACAATGTGTACGTAAAGTTCCAAATAAAAAAATTGTCTGCTGAAGAATTACACAAATTTAAACTGGAATTTCACAATTGAGGCATAAGAAACATGATATATTACCTTTTAAAAGCTTCGCATGTTAGTAACAGGATTACAGCTAACAGTATATCACATTAATGAACACAATTTATCATTCACTTTGGTGGTGAGTTGTGTTATTTATCTCTGGATGCAACAGTAGTAGCTTTTTAGTTTTATTTTCGTTCTTGAGATCCAAAAATGTACAATTTTTTTTTTTTTTTTTTTTTTTTTTTTTTTTTTTTTTTTTTTTTTTTGTATGGGGAATCCTTCATTAATTATTATTTAAATGAAGAATGAAATATAAGGTAAGGAAAATTTTCTCACTTATGAACATTCGAAATATATCCATATGAATTCCTTCTGTAAATTGAAGATAACAATATTTACAAATCCCTTTCATCTCAGTGACTCGTACACAAATTCCCGATTTACACACTTTATCTAGTTTCTCCCACATAAAGAATTTTGAAACTATTTCAAATTAATCAGTAGTTGAGTGGTTGGCTCGGGCACCTGTCTGCACCAGCTTGTTTAGTTTTAAACTGTATTCACGAGGTGTTTTATTTCTCGGCGACGTTTTGTGAAACTGTTCCCTAATTGCCCAATGCAATGTATGTATTTCTATTCACCCAGTAACATGATTATACAGTAAACCTGTTAATTCTACTAGTACTAGAACGCGGCGAATTTACTGAGAACAAGCGCATTAGGAGAATGCCTAACCATAGCCAAATGTTTAAGGGCGGGTCACTATGTAATGGAATTGAAATTCCGTTCTCTTTGCATAGCCAACAGAGGAAAAACTGAATAGCAACTTCCCAATTCAGAAAAGTATAAGTATGTATTTGAAAATTCTGTTTTATACGGAACAGCTGCAAGTGGTTACTTATAAATAAAACGAGATCTACATTTTTATAGGTATAGTAAGATCTTGTCTATCTCTTGCGGTTTCTCAAAGTTCCAATAAGCGATTTTATGTTAAGGCATAGCGGGCTCCAGAGCAATGACATAACTCGCAATATTGCGGTTTACGAACTATGCAAAAGTCATCCAGAATGAAGCGGACTTCAGATGCTATTCCCAGAAAATTCAAGACATGCATTTCATTTGCCATGAAAATATCTTGAACATATGGTAGGTACGAGTTTGACTCAAAATTGTTAGGGCCAAAACACCGCGTAAGCATGCAAATCTTAAACATAATACAGTGTGGAAGAATATCCAGAATGACTTATATCGGTGCATTTGTCATCTGATGAACGAAGTAGGTCTATCTTAAGTCATATCTATGCCAAGTCTGGGTAAACACTCACTAAGCGCAGCCTGCTTATGGCCTTGCACTGATAACTGTATATTTAACAAGTTAAAAAAAAGGTCGCTCAAGGAGTCCCACGAGTCGCTCGGGTCTCATCTATGCATTCTAAGGCAGATGTGTCCCTTGTTATGCTAAAATGGTTATACTCATTCTTGGTATTTAGAGACAGCCTAACATTATCCACTTTAGCAAGCAATTCTTGGTTTACGAAAAGTTATGTGCTCGTCCCACTTTGGACAAAAGTGATTCAGTAGTGCTTATATCTTTTATATCTCAAACATGGATTTTTTATATTTTTCAGCTGACGTTCCAGGACCAGTCTATACTCCTGGAAGAAGCTTGGAGTGAGTTGTTCGTGCTCAGTGCTGCACAGTGGGCCTTACCTGTTGATGAGGGTAAGTGAATTGGTTATTACTGATAATGGAACTAGAAGAATCTGCAGCATTTGGACACATTAGCATTTGGGCACATGGGTCAAGCAGGTAACAAGACGGTTTCAGGCATTGGGTATTAAGGAATGCACATAAGTGTTAATTGCTCATGGTCATGTTTATTATTTTGTTTAAAATGTTTTTAAGAGATTCTTAGCCAGCTATGCGTATTTAAAGCATACTGTTTCCGGGGCATAACATGTAGAGGTGATCTCTTATCGCACCCCAAAAATGTATATTTTTGTTATTATTAATAAATTATTTTCGTTCTGTTAGAACTCGCCAATTTGTTCTCTTTTACCTTGGTTCATATTTATATTTTAATTTATTTACAATCTCATTCAGTAAGAATTTGTCATATTTCTTCATTACATAAGTTCATTCGTATAAAACGAAATTTTTCATTAATTTATGCACATAATCAAGAGTTCTGAGACATTTTCTTAGATCTCTGGTTTCCTCAAGATCTTTCAAGCTATTAGCAATCCTCTTGTCAAGTGCAACTACAGACTTTTTTCATTTTTCCCCTCCAAGTTCAGTTCAATTCCGTCGAAAAGGAATCTCTGGTACTCTGCTTCATCCTTCAAGGCCTTAACTAGCGGGAGTATGTTAGGGTGTGGTCTTTGCACCATTTTGTTGAACCGGTGGTTCCATCCTTCGACAGCATTGTTGGTTCTGTTACATTTTCCGTGGCAGTCCCGTATTCCTTTTGGTATTGAAGGATTATCCAGTCACTGTTCTACAAAGTAGTCTTAGAATAAACTTAATTTCTCACTTTCTAGTGATTTTTCTTGTATAATGAACCAACCATCGTCAACTTTGTTAAGCGGAGGAAGAGCTAATGCAGAACACATCATTGAAGTGTGAAGTCTGATTTCCCAGTTTTGAACGTAATCACGTGCCATTCCTAATTCTTGCGCCTTTCTCCAAATACACTAATTGAAATGATAGTTGCAACCAGAAATTTGTATATTTGGAAAAACAGACTTCAAAGCTTGAACAGCGCCAGGTTCAAAATCTTCAGTAACATCCTTGGGGTTCCAGTCTGGAAACTTCTCTTTAATGTATTGAAGAGCCTGCTGTAAGTCTCGAAGAAGAGCGTTTACCACTGGCACAACATTCGTTTCGTCACTTGTACTTCCAAGATCGGCGTGGATGATGTATATTTGGCTATATTGTTTGCTACAGCTTTTGAATGTACCATCCACAGAAAAGGTGTGCTTTTCGTTTAGTGCAGTTAATCCTTTAGTGCTTGCAAATACCAAAATCCTTTCTTGTGGCATAGAGAAATCGTCAGCTACCATCGTTCATCTTTAAAAATTCAGGTGGTAAAATGATACTTTTAGGACTTTCTGGCTCTTTCTGCACACCTTGTGATTTTCTCCTAACTCGGTGTAGGTTAATTTTGCACACATTTTGACAAGGCATTTCCGTCGCCAGTTCATATCCGCGGTGAAATAACGGACCCATTTCTTCTGTATAAATAGCAGATATTGAAGTAATTTCTTCTCTTCCTCTCCGCTTACCTTAAGGGCAGACTACCTGAAAATGACCTTCACAATTAAACCGAAGAACATCAACTTCCTCGCCGTACACTTATATAGATAATTATCTCTGTGCCCAAATGCTAATGTGCCCAAGTGCTATGCACCCAACTACAATACGCACATTCAAAAAGCTTTTGTGAGAATCAATCCCACTCTTCCCAACATATTACAAATCGTTTGTGAACTCTGTGCGTCATACTATCCCGTAGGTAAGTGTGCAGTTTATGTTCACAAAATATACATTATTTATTATTGTTGTAAATATGGTTTTACCAAAACTTACTTATGAATTGCTAAATTTATCATGTTAACATAAAGCAGTTTTGATGTCCAGTTATAGACATACCAAACCAAGAACATATATAAAATTCAGTGTCCATCATTTGACATGGCACTGTCGCAATTAATACACACGTATTGTTTGGCACCTGGAGTGCACTTTTTGTGAGCTCAATTCTTTCACTTAGTATACTGGATCCAGTCCTGTTTGGACGGCTATTTGAATAAACATCAAGGTGTACCAAACAAAAACACCATTTTTTGTCATTTTCAGAACAATATTGCGCATCAATCCTCTTTTTATCAGAGGTTTTGGTTGTTTTCTAGCAACAACAGTACATTTTCTTTTTTATGCTTTTCTACTTTTCTGTTTGTGATTTTTCTGGTCAGAATTTTCTTCAATGTTTTCTTCTTCTTCACTTCTTGATTTTCGAAAAGAGATTTCATTTTCCCCATTTTTTATCGCCTCTGATTATTTTCTTCTTCCTTTTGAAATTGCAGGCTATCTGTAACTTCCATGACAGAAAAAAAATAAGTAACTGAATGGGGTGACAAGTAACCTCATTTTGGGAAAACAATTAGAACAACAACGACCTCATTCTTAAGTAATAGTCAAATTACGGTAAAATATAGCTATGAAGTTGTATTGCCGTTTCAACTACATAGGTATATAATTGATTATCCTAAAGGTTTACGTCATACGTTACACGAAAAAAGGTGAAAAAATTTACTTAGCAGGGTAAAAATTATAAAATGACATATAAATACGCTGTTAGGTCTTACACACAACAACTGTATAGTTTGGAACCACAACACCTGATTACATTATGGCGGCTGGAGCACCCCTGATTGCACAGTTATAATCCGAGATCGCAACTTCGGCAAAATGTCTTCTTAAATGTGTCAAATTTATCTTCAATTTGAAAGTGAATCTGTACCTTTGGATCTTTGTGATTGAAACACCGCAATTTTATTTTCTGCCTTTTTATATAAATGCGTAATTCCCAAAATAAATGCATCTGTTGCTTTTATTATTATTATTATTATTATTATTATTATTATTATTATTATTATTATTATTATTATTATTATTATTATTATTATTATTATTATTATTATTATTATTATTATTATTATTATTATTATTATTATTATTATTATTATTATTATTATTATTATTATTATTATTATTATTATTACTATTATTATTATTATTATTATTATTATTATTATTATTATTATTATTATTATTATTATTATTATTATTATTATTACTTATTGTCGCCGTCGTTGTTTATTTCTTTATTACTGAAAACAATTAGTGCGTCGTAAAAAGAGATAACAGTAGGTAAGGATTTTAAATATCTCTTGTGTTTACTTCGCTTCCTGCCAGATTATACCTTCTTCAAAAGCGACAACCAGTGCCAAAGCTAAAACGTGGTTTTATTATTGTTGTAAAGTTCTCTTTCTTTCAGTTTTCATTGCGACATTGCTGTCCAAGGTAGCTAGTAACATGCCGAAATTCAGTGTTCCTTTACGCAGTAAATTGCAGGGTTACATTAATTCTTTAGGATCCGACGTATTTTATACTGATTGTAAAATTTCTGTGCAAAGAATGTGAGCAGCCAATGAACTACGAAAAGAAAATATTTCATTTCTCAGCATATCAGTACAACAAATACAAAAGTACATTTTCCAAGGCTACTCGGAGGATGACTTGTTTGCTTACAACGGCAATTACAATGAGTCAAAAATCGCAATTTGCATTCAACTTAATAAAGGTTTTATTGGTGCCGGAATCCCTCTGTGGAAACAACAGAATCCTAGATCAAGATAGTCTTTGGAGAAATATATGCACGAATCTGTACCCAGTGAGTCAAGTTTGCCTAAATGTTACCTAAGTGAATGTTCACGATGGTGTAATGGAACTCACTAAAGATGAACTAAAAATTAGTTAGACGGGTCAACTGATCCTATGGTTATTGCTGGACCATCAGATCCTTCAGAAGGCGAATCATTATGATCATTTCTACTTACAACAGTGTCTTAAAAAGTTAACAATTCAACTATCGCAAAGTTATATCCCAATTTATTGTAGTTACTGTGGCCTGAAGAAATTCAATATAATTTATTACTTTTCATCAAAAGTGCTGCACCATACATGGAAAAGGCTGGAACTACTTTAAAATTGTTATCTCCAAACTGCTTCACGTGACCTGCCTGGCTTGGTTTTCACAGTGTCAGAAGAGCTACGAAACGTATATATATATATATATATATTTGTAATTTTAGAATTAGAATGTAAATATAAGACTTTTAGGTATACGTATATAATTTTGTATTGTGTAAAGAAGCTGCCTCTTGAAAGCATGTTGACCTTAGCACATTTCTGAAGGCCAGAGGACAAACATCTTTTGTCATCTCGCGCCGAGGCTAGTTTTGCCTAAAGTCCAAGGACACAGCTGGGGAAAATACACCCCTCCCCCCATGACGGGACTAGAGAGAAAGTGCGGGGGTGAGATATAAATAGGAAAACTTGGAAGAGAACGGGACTCACTGTCTGTTTTGTTGCGAGGTCGCTACGAGGGTGGACCTGTATCGCGAATATGTATAGTTTCGCGCCAAAAACGTCGATGTGTGAAAGGCGACAGTGATTAGCGTAAGGTGAAGTAAATAGCAATCGTACAACGAAATACCAGAAACTCGCTCAGGTCGGCACTTCGAGGCAATGACGTGGTGGAGAATAAAATCAGAAAACGTCTGTGCTGTATTTGTCATCTAACCTCGCGCCTGAGAAATATCCTACTCATGCCTACCTAATCCCAAACAAGATCTACGCAGCGGCGCACAGCGGAGAGGCAGCTACTGCACCGGATGAGCTACCGAGTATTTCATGGGACAGGAAAGAGACTGTCACAAAAGTGGCACCCAACGTAATCTGTTACAAGTGGTTTCCCAACCCGTTACAACAGTGATTTCCAATATTAAGAACATCTTTGTGAAAGCCCCATCAAAGATTCAGGCCTTTAAAGAGATTGCACCTACTGTACATTTGGCCCCTCAAACCTATCATAACGAGATGGTGGGCATGAATCTCAGCAACGGTTTACTACGCTTCAACTTTTTCGAGTAGGTATAACTCAGGTGGCCATCGCCCCGGAGGGTAAAGCTTCTGCAATAGTAGTAGCAAAAAAGGTTCTTTAATCTTTAGAAATAAGACATAAATTTCACCTTCATTGCGGCCAAATTCTGTTTTCTGCCGCAAGTGATCTGCCAGCCTCAATAAACAGGGCAGTTCTTGACGAAGCCAACGAAAATTGTGGATGATGCAGTGCAAAGATGGAGAGTGTGCCAGGGAAATGGGCTTCATTGGTTAGGGAAAAGTGTAAAATAAAGTTTTCGAAAAAAAAACCTGATCTTCACAAGCTTAGAAACATTTCAAAAAATTTGATGTGTTGCACTATCATGACTTTCTCCAGTCTTGCACTAACCATTCTTGCAAACTCTTATTTCTATATCTTCGTATTAGTTGAGATAAAAATTTGCGGAAGTTATCTTATTGCTTAGTTCCTTTGCTTATTTCCTTGTAGGAGCAAGGGGAATATGAGAATACAGTAGGCTTTGAGCAATAGTCAAATCTTTTAAAGCTTTGAGATCCCGTTCTCTTTGCACGATTAACATATAAAAAAATGAATAATGATGTTGTATTTGACAGAACTAAGTTGTCCAAAACCACACCAATAACACGGCATATCTGCGAAATGGTTTACTGTACAAAAAAAAAAAAAAAAAAAAAAAAAATGTTCAGACATTGTGTATTTTAGCAAGATCTACACTTGTTCTGTGGTAAGATTTGGTCTCTTACGATTTACCAGTTATACAAAAGTCATCCAGAGTAAATACGACTACAGGGGCTATAGCTAGAACATTCAAGATATACGTTTCATTTGTCATAAAAATCTCAAACATGTAGCATGTTAATCAAAATCGTTAGAGCCATTTTCAACAAAATAAAAAATTTCGAAAAATTTTCCATGTGAAGGGTAGTTTAGGGTGAAGCAATTTTCTTCAAAATCTTCGTGTCGCATCCCTGAAAGGCATTAAACTTCAATAACAACTTTGGTTTTTAACCGACTCTTTCGTTTTTAAGTTATGCTGTCCAAAGACTGACAGACACACAGATGCACAAGGACCTTTTTCTAAAAATGTTCTTTTTTGGATTCACGGGGTCTCAAAGCATATATTTCTGGTGAAATCTCGACATCGAATTTTTGGGTGGAATGCCTACAATACTTCCTCTACTTTACTATACATAGTAGGGACAGTAAAAATCTACAAAGTGATAACTCTATTACAATAGAAATGAACCCCACAATAGCTCAGTGTTTTAGATTTGCTCCTCTGTGGAAGTTGAGAAGCCATTTCCTTAGATGAAAACTGTATTATGCCAGGAGATTGAACATGACTTAAGATAATTTTAAAAAAGGCATTTGGTTGTCATGTGCAACCAATAAGCCGATAAGACATTATAATTAATAGACTTTCAATTTTTTTTTTATTTTTCTATCAAGTGCGATTAGCATTTTGTGTAAAATGTTAAAATCACTTAAAATATAACATAATAGGATTTAACATAACTAGCTATGTTATTTGTGTGATTGAATAGTGCATTCTAGAAAATAAATAGGCATAATGTAAGTTTTTCTTTTTTCTTTTCTTTTCAATATTTTCTTTTGATGTCTATTTTAGTTATTTATAATGCTTTTTAACCTGACTATTTTAATGATTTATGATGTCTAAACTTTCTGTCTAGTTTATAAGCTTTCTGAAAACTACACCGTGTGGCAACTAGCCCCGGTCTCCACTACATTCTACTGAACTAGGAATTTAAAGCCGTATTATGTTTACTACATTCCACGGAACTAGCAATTTAAAGCCGTATTATGTTTACTACATTCTACGGAACTAGGAATTTAAAGCCGTATTATGTTCCCTACTACTTACAAGAAGAATTGAATTCCACCCAATCATTAGATACTGGGATTTTACCGGAAATATGTTTTGAGACTATCTAAATAAAAAAATAAAATCTTTTTAGGGGGAAAAAACCCATTCGTGCGTGCTCGGTAGCGCGCATGTGTGTCTATAAAGAGCATAGCTAAAAAAACGAAAGGCTGATTTAACACTAAACATGGTATTTAAGTTCAGCGTTTTCCAAGAATGCGACGACGAGATTTTGAACAAAATTACCCCCACAGCAAAGTACCCTTTACATGGACAAATTTTCGTTTTTCTTCCTTTCTTTTTTTAGATTTTCTCGAAAATAGCTCTAATAATTTTGTTTAAAGCACCATGTGTTCAAGATATTTACACGACAATAGGTACATCTTGAGTTTTCGCGCAATAGCCTGTGGATTAGTCGTTATTCTGAATATTTTTTGTATAACTAGTTAACCGCAACAGATAAGAGATACAAGTAGTAATGTATACGGTATAAGCGGTTGGAGCTACGCCAATTTCTGCCACCAGGGGGACAAGAGGGTTAGTGTTGCAGATGCGGCCGTTAATCCGCCGAAATTGGCGGGAAAGAAATCCGCCGAAAGAAAGTCCTAATCCTCCTTTTTAGTTTTTATCTTTAGCATTTAATTGTTTGTTTTTAAATCCTTTTTTACCGCATAACTTGCCCAAGGGCCCTTGGGTGAAAATCTCGCCCCTCCCTACATCCCGTTCATGAAGCAGTGGACAGAGGAGGCCTGACAAAGTGCCCTACAGTGTGCTGAATGTCGACTGGCAGAATTATGACGTGATACACGATAAATACCTACTAGGACAAGGCGCTAGTGTCGCAAGAGGACGGCCGTTAATCCGTTGGCGCTGGTGCAGCAAAATGGCGGAAGCGAATTCAAGATGGTGGCATGACGTGATACACGATCATTATCTACTAGGACAAGGCGCTAGTGTCGCAAGATGGCGGAAGAGAATTCAAGATGGCAGTCGACAATCCGTCAAAAGAAATGGGCAATATGCTGAAATTCTAATGAATTAAAAAATGGCGGTAAATAATATGCCGCTGGTGTTGCGCAAGGTGGTGGTTTGTGCGATTGCGCAATACGGTGAAAACTAGTTAAAGAAACGAAAAGGTTAAGGTGCACTTTCAATGAAACGAGCTAAATAATTGGGAAGATTATGTGAATTAATAATAACAATAATATGAATAATAACAATAAAACCCAAATCAATAACGGAGGTGAGAAAAGTAGAAGAGGACGAAGCGAAAATTAGAGTACATACATGGATGCTAAAAGATGAATGACATACATTTTTGAAAAAATATTTTAATAGCGTAGCTAGTAACTACGCCGTGATCAAAGATTCGGAAAGATAAAACCTAAACCAATAATGGGGATAAGAAGAAGAAGAGTACATACATAGATGCTGGCAGATTAATGACAAACATGTTTGAAAAATACTTGTTTAGTGGAGTGCTAAGCGCCGTGAACAAGGATTTGAAAAGCTTCACTCCGAGTGTAGTGAAAGCATAAATACAAATTGTTTTGAAAGCATCTACACTCGGGTAGGTGAATGTGTCCCCTAAAAGTGAGTAGAGAAACAGTGTGAATTTAGATGATATGTCTTGTTAGCAGAAGAGTGAGTAGAAAAAGAGATGCGAATGTGTTTCCTAAAAGTGAGTACAGAAAACACTGTCAATATAAAAGCATTTCTATTTGAAACATGCAGAAAACAGAAAGACTTATTTTAAAAGCGGGGATAAAAAGTTTCTTTTAAAGTCGCGTTTTTCAGGAAAACTTCTTATAGAAGAGTGAGCAGGGAAGGAGATGTGAATGTGTGATTTAAAGGTGGGTAGAGACAACAGTGTAAATTATGTTTTAAACTGTATATAGTAAATTTTCATATCATTTCTCTACATGCCAGGATTTTCCTCCCGTTGTGCAATGTGTCACACTACACAGCAGTTGCACGCCGTCAGCAACCTTGCAAGACACGTGTTCGCACGGCTCACATTCATCTTTGAGAAGCAAGCAGAACATGCCATTCAAGAAAAATGCATGACAAGTTCTGGCATGTTCTGAAAAAAGTGATTTTATACTCACATTTACAAAAAGCATTTTTATTACCTCTTCTACAGATGAGTGATACAACTTTCTGTATGTTTGAAATTAAAATGCTACGTATTACATTCACATTGTTTTCTCTACCCACCTTTAAATAACACATTCGCATCTCTTTCTCAGCTCACTCTTTTATAAACAGTTTTCCTAAAAAAAACGTGATTTTTTTAAAAAGAACTTTTTATCCCCACTTTTAAAATAAGTCATTTCATTT
Source organism: Tenodera sinensis (assembly GCA_030765045.1). Classification (NCBI taxonomy): domain Eukaryota; kingdom Metazoa; phylum Arthropoda; class Insecta; order Mantodea; family Mantidae; genus Tenodera; species Tenodera sinensis. The sequence goes on along the minus strand of CM060964.1, from coordinate 204,777,695 downwards.
TCTGAATGTTTCAAATAGAAATGCTTTTACATTCATACTGCATTCTCTACTGATTTTTAGAAAGCACATACGCATCTTTTTTTCTACTCACTCTTCTACTTGCAAGACATATCATCTAAATTCACACTGTTTCTCTACTCACTTTTAGGGGACACATTCACCTACCCACTCTGTAGATGCTTCCACAAAAATTTGTATTTATGCTTTCACTACACTCGGAGCGAAGCTTTTCAAATCTCTAATCACGGCGTTCAGCACTCCATTAAGCAATTATTTTTCAAACATGTTTGTCATTAATCTCCCAGCATCTATGTAAGTACTCTAATTTTTCGGCCAAAGCAGGGTTGAGACTGTGGAAATGTGCGTTGCACCATAAAAATATCTTAAACTTATGACACTTTAATCAAAATCGCTAGGCTGCAAATGATGAATTCCTGGTGCTCATTGTTGCTCATGAAAAAATAAATTCCTTATTTAATTTTGATTTTTATTTATAACATTAGTTCCTGTTTTTTGCATACAATATCCTTGTATAATAGTTATACATTACATATTACAATGGGGTAATAGTCAACATCCAGACAAAGGCAAATTTCCTGCCAGGCTACTTCATCTATGGTCGAAGAGATGGAGCACAAGATATATTGTGTAGCTGAAGAGATTAACTTTTTTCATGTTTATATGTTTGTCTATTTGTGATATAGCAATTTTATACTCTGATATAGTAGTCTTTAATTATTCATTTTATAATTTGAATAGAAGTCAAAACTTTGCATGTTCTCTCACTTTCTTTGTTTACATTAGGGCAGTGCGTCTTAAGAAGCTAAACAGAGTGTTTAACATATATCTAGGAGTAATTTCCGGACTGTTATGCCGTGGTCTGCTGGAGTTTAAATACCCAGACGTTTCGTCCACAACTACGGCGGACATCTTCAGTGGCGCGATCGTGGTCTCCTCGGAGAAGTTAACGTGGCACCTGAGGTGTGGCTTCCAGCATTCGACAATATCTGCACAGCACCTAGCGACTTAATGCGACTTAATCTGTGCAGTATATAAGGTGTTTATAATCATTCAAGCTTTTATGTCTGTGGGCATGGTTTTTTCTTGCATACCTAAGTTTGGATGCAGGAAGGGGGCAGGGATTGGTGTTGGGGTAAATAAGTATTAGAAAATGGGAGAGGCATTACCGTTACCCAAGGGCGTCCTTAGGCAGATGGTAACTTTACCTTCTACGGGGTGATGTGTGGCCGTATTCACCTAGTGCCGGTACCAGTTGGTTGGTGTGGGAACTCAGTTTGGTATGCATGGTTCGGGATCGCTCCCTCACCAAGTCCATGATGTAGGGTAGTACGGAGTGGTTGTGAAGGATGTGAGACGGGAATCTACGCCCGGTATCATATATTCTTCCTAATGCCCTGTTCTGCACAGTCTGCAGCTTGCGTATGGTGGAGGGTGCCGCCGATCCCCCAAGCTTCGCAGCCATACAAGATCAGTGGTGGGATGATCGCCTGGTAAATGCGAAGTTTTAGGTAAGAGGGCATTGTGGAACGGAGGATAGCGTAGAGCTGTCTGAGTGCAGCGTGGCCGAGTCCGGCCTTAGCGTGGACGTGCGGAGCGTATGTTATTCTGCGGTCGAGGAGAACACATATTTGGCAGAGGTTACCCATGGGATATTTCTCCCCCTGAGCCGAAGTGACAGTTTCGGCTGCCATTGGTGACCCTTACCAAGGAGGGTGCGGAGCTTTTCCCCGGAATAATAGCCACTCTCCATTTCTCACTCCAGGGGCCAACGGCATTGAGTTGCCGTTGAAAGGGAGGGAGGCAGTATCGCACATTCTTCTTTTGTGCCATGATGAGGACATCGTCCGCATACTGGCATATCACAGTATGGTGTTCCGTGGGGAAGTCGGATGGACTAGACTACCAGATGGCAGGCTGAGAACAGCCCGAGGTGTGTCATTCGTGTACCTGCTCTTTTAGGGCTTAACCACTGTATGACGGGATTAGCATGTTGTAGGATGGCTGGTGAAGAATGGGGATTGTGGGTCGGATGTTAGTTTCAGCGAGCAACTACCTTTGGGCACTGCTGATGGGTGGTCCAAATATGGATATCTGGAGAAGATTTAGACTTCCAAGCTTCTCTTGGAAGGACTGTAAGGAGCTCAGCTTGCGCTGTTGATGGGGTAGCTCCTGTGTTATCGGAGGTACCCGCAGGCCATGCGGGGAACCCGGTTTCGCACACGCGTGCGTTCTCTAGCGATGTAGTCCCCAAGAGACCTAACCAGGGCGCTCCGATGTTGTGGAAACTGGTCGTAAAATTTGGTTGCCCGGTGCCTAATTTCGTCCTCCACATGCTGGAGGGACGAGGCTTCGTGCAGTAGTCTCGTAGGGAATCTACGGCATACAGAACAGATTACCCGAAGACCTCTATTCTGTATACGTTGTAGACGCAGGAGATGGGTGTCTGCAGTCATGCCCCAGATTTCGCAGGCGTACAGGAGGATAGGGATGATGAGAGCCCGAAAGAGGCGCAGCTTTAAGGGAATTGGCATCCCCGAACGCAGCATGGGGTACAGTGAGGCAATTGCCCTGCCGGTCCGCGCTGATAGGTCGTTGATGTGTTCCCGAAAAGTTAGGCCCTTATCAAGCTTCACTCCCAGGTAGGTAATGGAATCTACCCACTCTATCCTTCTGCGAAGGTAAGTAAATGTGTGGAAGTTGGCGGAAAACGGCGTTTGTTGAAGAGTATGGCGCGGCTTTTCTCCGGGTTGATGGACAATCGCCAACGCCCACACCACTCTTGGATGAGGCGGAGGTGTCGCTGTATGGGGAGAAAGGTTCTGCGAGGGTGTTCATTTGTACAGTGTAGCAGCACGTCGTCAGCATACTGGGCTATGTTAACGTGCTGCTCGGATGGAATGTCGGCCTCATATACGCTAGACAGCGTAGAGGACATCACAAAACCTTCAGGGACTCCGCCTCTGATTGGCCTTCTTGTAGATTTGTTTCCCGCAACTGCGACCACAAAGGATCTGTGTTTTAGGTATGAGTGAAACAGGTGTATTAGGCGTGTGGGTAGCTCCAGTTGCATGAGTTTCCGGAGGAGACCGGCATGCCAGGTCGTAGAGAAGGCCTTCTCAACATCTAGGGAGACCGCGGCGGTATAGGCTTTGTCCTGGAAACCCAGGGCGGCAGCCGCCACCACACGCAGCAACTGCTGAGACGTTGAGTGGCCAGGCCGGAACCCAAACTGATGGGGAGGGATGGCTTGAATGTCCCCTGAAATGGGAGACAAGCGGACTAGGATAAGCCTCTCGAGTACTTTCGAGAGTACAGGCAGGAGACTTATGGAACGGTAGTTTGCAGGATGAACCAGGTCTTTCCCTGGCTTCAATATGCAGATCACCCGGGCCTCTCTCCACTCGCGTGGAAAGTGACTAAGGGCGAGGCACATATTGAAGACCTTAGTGAGAAAGAGCACGGCCTTGAAAGGAAGGTGGCGGAGCATGGCAGGGGTTAACCCGTCAGGCCCCGCAGCCTTTTTGCGGTCGAGGTGCCGGAGTACGCCCTGGAGCTCACTTGACTTGATGATGGGAAGCCGATCCGCCTCCTCATGAGGACGTCGAAGGCATCGACGTACCTCCTGGCGGACACGGTCGGAGAAGTCTAGGTCCTGCGGATCATCTCTAGGACGCATAGTGCTCTCCGGATAGTCAGTAAACACATTTGCTTTGGCTAGGGGTTCATAGGCCAGGCCTCGGATGCCTTGGATAGGTGAGGTGTGTGACCCTCCTCGGTTCCTGAGTCGCTTGGCGATCTTCCACACGTCGCCATCCTCCGGGTTCAAACGAGTCATCGTCTCCTCCCACGCGTGCACTCTGTGCTTGCGTAGACGGAGACGAACCTCGTGGCGTAAACGCCTTAGAACCGCTAGGTGATGGGTCGTGCGGTGCCTCTGGTAACACCTGCGAGCCGCCCAAGAGCAGCGGATGAGCAAAAGAAGCTCTAAAGGCAGGACATCAGGATGAAGAGGAGCTGGGGTGTGGATAGTGAGGTTGTAGACGGTTCGCTTCACGACGGAGGGGAAGGAAGAGACCGCAACCTCTAGGGATGTCTGTAATGTTGGGGTTGGCGGGGATGGAGCCATTCAGGCAACTTCTGACGCAGTCCCAGTCTACGTTCCGATGTTGAATCGGGACCTCGTGGCTGGTAACCAGGGTTTTAATGTTCGCCAGCACGGGATTATGGTCTGAATGAAGTTCGTTGACCGATGTGAGTGATAGATGATATGGAAAGTGCTTGATGATTGCGAAGTCTATGACGGATGGCCGACTTAGACCTCGTGGGTAATGGGTGGGTTGCCAGGGACCCTCTACTCTAAGTTGAGGGTCTGCGTTTATCATAATGATGATTTCGTTGCCTCTAGCGTCTGCACTGGGGTCGCTATAGCAGCACTGATGCTTAGCATTTAAGTCCCCAGCAATAATGGCATGAGGATGTAGGGCAAGGATGGAGAGGTAGTCGTTTGGAACGAACTGCCTCTGGGGTGGGTGATAAGCAGACACCATCAGGACTTCAGTACCTCCGAGGTGGACACATGTGGCCGTGGCCTCTAGGGTTTGAAGTGGAGTGAGCTGGATGTGTTTGTGGACCACACTGTTCTTCACGAAGATCGCTGTGCCGCCCCCACGGCGGCCGACGCGATCTGATCTGAGACAGTGATAGCCCTGGAGTCGGGATGTGACGTTCTGATGGAGATGTGTTTCTGACACCACAATGAGGTCTAGGGCATGCGCCCGAGCAAAATGGTGGAACTCATTCTCCTGATCGGCCAAGCCAAACGCGTTCCTGAACGCGAACCTAAACGAGGTACGAGACCTAGTTTGATCCGCCATTCTGGGGCGTGCAGATGACGGTGGTCAAGAGAGCGAGCGCCTCCATGGCTATGGCCATTTTGCTGGCTTGGTCGCTGGCAGAGAGGAATCTTACCAGCAGTTCGCAGATCTTCTGACCATGGTTTTGCAACAACTGCTGCAACCATGCCAGTACGTCTGGAAACTATGGTGTGGGAGGGGTAGTGGTTGGACGGGAGGGCTCAGTAGTACCGGACCCCCTTTGACCACGACCTCCCTCTGCTGGCGGGCGCGCGTGGGAGCCCCACGCTCGCTGCGAGCTTCGGAGACGGTAGCAGGCCTCCGAGAGTGTCGGCGTTTTCCCAACCTAGGTGAAAGGGGAGCTGGTTGGGTTACTGGAGCTTGTGTTTGTGCCCTGGGTTGTGTATATGTGTTATTCCGCGATGCCGCAGTCCTACCCGCAGCTCTGCTGGTCACTGCCGCGTACGCTGAGCCCTGGGTCGGACCTGCCGGAGCAGGGCCTACCCGGGGACGGCTGTCCACCGCGGAAGGTTGGACCACCTGAGGTGGATTCTTAGCAGCTAAGATGGCCTTCCTTGTTGTACAGCCTACGTGTGCGCCGGTACAGTTGGCACACTTGGGCACATCCTCCCGAGATTTCGGGCAGACCTCTTTTAGATGTTCACCTCAGGCAGCGTAGTTTCCTATTGCAAAAGTGGCTGGAGTGATTGAACCCCAGACAACGATGGCACGGAGGAGGACCGCTAGAACCTTTGGAAAGTTCAATATGTACCCGGAGGTGATAGAGGCCTGGTACGGCATGGATTTTCTTCCCCTCTGGGTCATTGGCTCGCTCCACCACTACGAGAAATAGGGGGAGGCGTGTTCTGGGTCCTTGCCCATCTGGAGCGGCTCTGGTCAGCTGTTTGACCAGCTTAGGGCTGATGCCCTGGCGGTTGAGTTCTGCCACGATCTCGTCGATGGGTGTGTCCACCGGGAGCCCGCGGATAACTCTGTGGACGTCGCGGATTCTTTCCAACCCGAAGGTGAAGTGAGGGATACCTTTATCCTTAAGGCGGCGGAGGATGATGTGGTAGTCTTCGGCCAATTTGGCCTGAAAGATAAAGCGACTCTTGCTCCGCCACACCGTGCATTCCCTCGACAGGGTAGGCATAAGCAGCTTAAGAAAGCCGATAGACCCTGCGAAGTCGTCCACGATGATCGGTGGAACGTGCCGCTTTGCTGGGAGAGGTTTTTGGGGTTGGGCGAGGTTGCGGAGGCCTTCTTGTGCCAATTTGGCTAAGTCCGCCAACCGTCGCTTGGTTTTTCGTGAGACCACCTCACGAAAACCGTCTTCTCCCTGTTGAGGAATTTCTTCCTCGCCAGAGGAGAGACCTGAAGACGAAAAGTCGTCGTCCATAGTGACGGAAGATCTGCAGGAGTAAACACTCCCACAGTCCTCGGAGTCAGACTCCGGATGTTGGCCTACCCGTGGAACTTGGTCACGTGGGAGACCCTGGCTGGTGGTAAGGTTGGAAGCCTCGACTTTACGGCACTTGCCTCTTCCGCTGATGCGTTGAGTGGCACAGCGCTTCTTAGCCTCGGCTGAGGTTTTTTTGACAGCATCAGTGGAGGTGCTGGCAATGGGAGTTGCAGGCTGACTGGCAGGCCCCTTTCGGGACTTGCCGGGAGACGTAGGTAGGGATGACATGGTTACTGGGTAAATAAACAAGGGCAGGTAGGATACTGCACCCTAGGGTGCAGTATGACACAACTCACTTCGCGTGTTCTCACCTGCAGGCAGCAGGGGCTTAGCAGCGTGCCGAAACAGAGGACCGGACACCTTTTGCAAGATGCGCCGTATCTACCCGAGGGTAGATGGCTATGGCCTTGTTCGGCAACCCGCTACCTGTAATAGATAGTCGATTCTCGATGCACCAGCTCGCACCCCTCCGAGAGCAGGATCGATGTCGAAGAAGAAGCAGGATGGATTTCTGAAGCTTTGCGACACACTACAGCTTGCTATCAAGCCTCTTGTAGCGTGTTACCGGAGTTGTGCTTCGCCTGGCTTGGTAGTTGCTATTTGCTCCACCACGGTCGCTGCAGTCGCTCTCCTGTTGCCCCCTGGCGAGAAGTACTGGAACTCGTTGCGCTCCAAGTAGCATCAGACGCGATGTACACGCTACGGGAGTCGCTAAGAGAATGGCCGTCGGATGGAGAGGCCAGAGGCCAGAGGCTGTTCGAGTCGAACGGGGACGATGGTTGCCACGCTCGAGTGTCTTGTCCGCAGTACCTAGTCGTCATACGGCTTAAACTGAGCAATGAGTTCGATGTTTTCTCTACAGGGATATATGTGACTTCTGGGGAACAATTTTTGGGATCAGGGGTTTTTATAGGTACAGGAACGGTGGATAGCTGGGATTGGTCCACGAGCGGGCAGTGCGTGGCTTCTGATTGGTCGTTTCCGATCAGTCAGGTGGCGCGCTAATTCCCACCAGGGTTCTGGCCATCAGTCACTCGCTAAGAGGTGAACTGAAAAAGGTGTTTTCCTCTGTTTTGGATACAGATTATATTTTCGCCTTTCGCACCTTTGAGATTAAACCGCCGGACTTAAGATTTCCTTTGGTAATCTTTTGGATGGTAGTCGGCGCGGCTGAATCTGGTCATATTGTCCTAGAGTATTCACCAGAGGGTTAGGGTGGTTCTAGAGTTTGTTGTACATTGTTCGAGCGCGAGTTTTAATCACGTCGACAATGTACGGAATGCCGGAATGTTCATGGAGTATATGGGCAGGAAATCTCCAGCCAGTATGATAGATCATCCTTAACGCCCGATTCTGCAACGTCTGGAGTCTGATGAAGGTGAACCTCGCCACCACACCCCAGATCTCACATCCGTACAAAACCAGAGGTGGAATGATCTCACGGTACAGCTGGATCTTCAGGCGTAAGGGCATGGTTTTGGAACAGAGTATTGGGTATAGCTGCTGGAGAGCAGCGTGGCCTTGCAGTACCTTGCCCCTGACGTGATGTCTATACGTCAGCCACCGGTCCAGCGTGACTCCGAGATACTTCGCCGTAGTGACCCAGGGGATCCGACGGCGCCGCAACACGAGTTTGTTGCGTCGGATGGACTGTCTGAGCTACTGTATTTATCCCTCGAGTGGCCTCCGCTGATTGGTCCGGATGGCGGACAGCAGGAGGGAGGGGGCAGGCTTCACCCAAGGTGTAGTTTCCTCCTTGAATTTCTCCTATTTTGTGCTGTTCCTCGCATTCAATGACAGAATACCAGTTACTGATAAGTTTCAAAACTTCTTCTTTCTTATTGAAATTGTGGGGATGTTTATAAATTTCAAAAGCTTCACGTTGTAGCCGGGCACGGTAGTGTATTGTGGATGATAAAATGCTCGTGTTCTGGAACTTAATTATATGTTCGCCCTCCGCTTCAATGGCGTGTTGGGCAACTGCGGACTTATCCGTTTGGCCCAGGTGGCAACTTCTCTTGTGTTCGGTTAGTCTGGTGTTGATGCTACGCTGTGTAGTTCCGATGTAAACTGAAGCGCAGGAACAGGGAATACTTTATACACCGGCTGATGAAAAGGGTTCCCGAGGATCTTTAACTGAGCGTAGTAGATTGTTGTGCTGTTCACCATGGTTCCAGTACAAGGGGCTCTCGCACAGCTAGAGCACATTTCATCAGACGACATATTTGCAATTTTCCACCATGTTTCCAGTGGAACCATTCGTTCTACGCACAGATAGATGGCGTTCCCATGGAGAGCCCTCTGAGCCCGGTAATGGCTAATTTCTTCATGGAATCCTTTGAGTCTACAGCCTTGGACACATCTCCACTAATACCGACTGTCTGGCTCTGCGATGTGGACGACACTTTCGTTGTATGGCCCCATGGTAAAGAAACGAAGAAACCCTCCAAGACTTCCTACTACATCTTAATAAGATCAGCCCCCGCATACAATTCACTATAGAGGTAGACAGTGTGCCCAAGCTACCATTTCTGGACGTCTTGGTCAGCAGGAAGGCAGACGGCACACTTGGGCATACTGTCTATCGTAAGCCCACTCATACGCACTGCTATTTGAATAAGGCCTCAAATCATTATCTCACACAGAAACGAGGTGTGATTAAGACACTTGTAGATTGTGCTTTTCGCATTTGCGAGCCACATTTATTACGACAAGAACTCTGCCACCTCGAACAAGCTTTATTAGATAATGGTTACTCAATCAAAGAAGTTAAAAGAGCCTACCGCCCTGCCAGGCCATACTTCCAGAATGCCACTGATCGTATCTAGCACATACTGTAACGACACAGTGTGAAGACTGTCTTCAAGCCCACAAAACAACTCAACAATCTACTACGCTCAGCTCAAGATCCTCGGGAACCCTTGTTATCAGCCGGTTTATACCGTATTCCCTGTTCCTGCGGTTCGGTTTACATCAGAACTACACAGCGTAGCATCAACACCAGACTCACCGAACACAAGAGAAGCTGCCGCCTGGACCAAACGGATAAGTCCGCAGTTGCTCAACATGCCATTGAAGCGGAGAGTGAACATATAATTAAGGGACACTGGGAATGAAGTGTTGGTCAAAATTGTCAAAAAGTCGAATTTTTTTTTTTAAATTAAAATGTTCCTGGAACATCTGTGCATTTGGATCACCTACCATTTTTCATATCCCCCACTCCATGTGGTCATTACGGCCCTTTCGAATAGTGCTCTTCCCTTAACGTACACAGCATGTTCCTATATAAAAGCCTGTTTTTCTCAAAACGACATTACTGCACATTTTAAAAGAAGGTCGCGCCTGAGTTTCGCTTCAAATTGAATGAAAATTTCCAAACCTATTCATAAATAGCAACTAAACAAAACTATGATTCAATATTGATGTTATCATTAACATGAATTCCAAAAGCATATTTTTTGTATGGAAAAAATCAATTATTTTTAAGAATAAATTTTCATATGTTATTAAAAAATATGTACAGCATAATCAACAAACGTATTTGAAATATCTCTTCATACATTTGTTACCAATGTTTTAGAGTACCAGTTCTGCTAATATAAATGAATTTTGAAAAGTCAATAGACGCGAGCTATATTTTGAAAATGTGCCTATTAAATTCATAAAATAATTTATATATCATAAACGAATTATCCAATTGTAATGAAATTTGGTGTACCTCCTATTCTCATATAAATACAAACACAGTAAAAATTTCAGAAAAATCTATCAAGAAATGAACTTTTAAATGTCACTCCCAGTGTCCCTTAAGTTCCAGGACACGAGCATTTTATTATCCACAATACACTACCGTGCCCGGCTACAACGTGTAGCTATTGAAATTTATAAACATCCCCACAATTTCAATAAGAAAGAAGAAGTTTTGAAATTTAACAGCAACTGCTATCCTGTCATTGAAGGCAAGAAACGGCACAAATCTGGAGAAATTCAAGTGAACCCATCAGGAGGAAACAACACCTTGGGTGAAGCCCGCCCCCTCCTTCCTGCTGTCCGCCATCCGGACCAATCAGCGGATGCCACATGAGGGATAAATACAGTAGCTCAGACAGTCCACTAACCTAACCTAACCACACCTCAGACGCCACGTTAACTTCTCCGAGGAGACTACGATCGCACCACTGAAGATGTCCGCCGCAGTTGTGGACGAAACATCTGGGTATTTAAACCCCAGCAGACCATGCATAACAGCCCGGAAATAACTCCTAGAGATATTGACTCCGGCCGTGAAAGTTTACGCTGTCTCAGTGTTTAATATAATTTAATGAGAATTACACATTCGTTTGTGCTATATTTTCATGCAACATAGTATGTTTAAAATCAATAAGTATGAGCTATTTAAAGTTCTTATTGTGTTTTTAACTATTTTAAGTCCGCTTGTGAAATGTATAAATAGGGCTTAGCATGGTCTTTCCGTGGAACCTCCTTATATGAACCAACCCTGGAGAATTTAATTTACTGCTTCGTTTTTGAGGTACTTACAATAAAATTCACTGAACCTATGCTTACAGAATATCTTGTTGCTGGAGCAGTTGCGCCCATTTCCCGGCATGTAGCACTGAGCGAAGATGCCCGCAAGCTTCGCGATATCATCGCCAGATTTGCCCTACTTCGAGTGGACCATACAGAATTCGCGTGTCTGAAAGCCCTCGTTCTCTTCAAGGCAGGTATGTCTATCACACTCAAACCTTTTACGCACTATCTGGTTGTCTTTAATTACTTTCTCTAGAAGTAGGTATTGCACCCCACACAAAAATTCGATACTGAGATTTCACTGGAAATACATGTAGACACCGTGAATCCAACCAGTGGCGTGGCGTGGGTGATCTACAAGTGTTGCCGGCCTCTTCAGACTTAATCTGGGGAGTGGCAGTCACTGATTCGGAATTTTTCCAGGTTAATATTATATAGGTTATATGCTACTATAAAACACAACAAACACAAACGAATATATAAATAAATATTATAACGACATACCTTATTTAAAATGTATTTACAATCTCTTCAGTTTACAGTGTCTATTTGTATTTCAGCTCAATGCGCCGATTCTTCTCCAAAAAAGCATCAATGACAGAATTTTCGGATGTTGCTTGTTGCTTTTTAAGTTCATTAAGCAGCCCCTTTTCCTCTGATAACAAGGACAGAGATGAAAGTCTAATTTGAGTTTGAGTGTTTCTTAGATAGGTGTATTCTGCGAAGCGCTGAAAAAGATCGTTCTGCGGAAGCACTGGTGGCAGGAATTGTCAAAGTTAATTCATGAAGTTTTTACACCTGTGGCAAAGCTTCTTTAAGTCCCTTGACGTACAACTCTTGATGAGCTTCGTAGACTGCTTTGTTTCGAAATTCAGGGGAGGAGTACAAATAACAGAGTCCGTTTCTTAATTGCACTATGTTGAAGTACTGTCCATAATACGTAAGAAGAGTCTTAAAAGCACTCTCTGGAAAAGTCGTGGTATTCCGCGTATAATCACTGTCCAACAATGATAGGAACTGTAGTTGGTCTGTATCCGAGAATATGTTGGTTATTTGGCAAATTATCGTGTCTCTGATCTCAAAAAAATTCTTCGATACGACGATTTGGTGTCATTTTCTCCTTTATCCAGTCCCGATCTCTTTGAAGGTATTGGTGTTTCGCAGAAATCTTGACGAGATTCTATCCTTGACCAAATTAAATCGTCAAAATTGTCACGCAAGTCTTTCATGCTGTTTTTGAAGTCATTGACTTTTGTTTGCAGAAAGCAATATCAAATATATTTTTCTGAAGGATGTTAAATAAAAAATCAGACTTATGAAGTACAAGTGGAAACACCAAAAGTAAGAATCTGAAATCAAAGCTTAGGAGGTTCTGGTAGTAGCCCGATGCACAAGCTATTGTTTCTGCATCCCGTTCATCCTCATCTTCTCCATTAGTTTAAACAAGGCGGCAAGTTCACTCTTCACGCTGAAAATGACATCAGTCATTCTGCTTTTGTAGTTCAATCTCGTGACAGACACTGCTGGAATGCGTTTTTTCACTTCAGTGTCTAAAGCCGATTTTGAAAAAAAAATGTAGACCGTCCTGACACTGTTTGAAAAAATACTCTACATTGTTTATCTGACTGGTTGATTGCCGCAAAACTAAATTAAGTTTGTGGGCATAGCAATGCACGAATAAAGCTTGTTCATATTTCCCTCTAACAATTGACTGTAAACTGTTATGTTCTCCAGCCATCACAGCCGCACCATCATATGTTTGTGCTATGAATTTTGCGCCAGATTTGAGTTTCTCCATGAGTTCAAACAAATACTTGGACAGCCTAATCGCTGTGCGGTCACTACTGACGTCAGAAAGCCCTACAAATCTTTCTTCAGCCCGTCCCTCAGGTGTGTCGTAACGAAGAACAGTTGATAGTTGAGATTTACTTGATACATCAATGGTTTCGTCCATGATTACTGATACAAAACTTGTCTCACTCATTTCATTCTTTATTCCGTTAATCAAAACACGACAAATGCACTCGATAATGTCATTCTGAATGTCGTTTGACGTTCCTGAAAACACAGTCGCAGTCCGAAGATGTTCCTCTAACTTATCATCTGTTTGAGCAATTAGGTGTAAAGCTCTACGTAGTTACCTCTGTTACCCGAAGTTTCGGACTCGTCACTACCTCTGAATGGGAGTTCTTGTTGAGCTAAATAACAAACAGCAGCGCCCCATTATATACTTATTTCTTCTCACACTTTCATTATGTTTTTCAACTGAATGTTTAAACGCGTCACTCAAAGAAGTGTCACATCTTGTTTTACCAAACTTTACTAAAATTACAATGGAAGCAATATGAGTTTTTGAATTTTCATGACGAACCCTCAAAGTGCGAAAACTATCCATGTTACTGATGCCATCTGTTGTCCACGCATTCTTTTGATTAGAAAAAAGCAGACATCGCCAACAAAAGAGTTTCAATAATTTGTCACAACCACACAGCCAAGCAAACTCGTTATACCAAGAGCTACAAAAATGCCTTTCGAAACCCTCGTGTGATTTAGTTTTTAAACGTTTTAATATCCGGAGTTGGCCTTCCTATTGAAATTATTTGACATTTTTCACCAAAAGAACGTGAACTCAAGGACCGATTTAAAAGGTTTTCGATCAGTCACTTTTACTCACAAATTGTGATGCCATTCTTTTTATTATCCTGTTAACATAAATCATTCACCATATTACTGTTATACGTGAAGAATTAACAGTAAAACTCAAGTTTGCCTTTTCACTGCACAGGCAACAATCGTGCTATAAACAGGCAACTATAGCCTTTCTGGGGTCAAAGACATGCCGCACGAGTCCCTAAGCTCCGACTTTGCCGGTGACATGAGCGTCGGCAGACATTTTTCCAGGGGGGGGGGGGCCACGTGTTTGAAATTTGCCATCAGATAATATCAATTCACTATTTTATTGTCAAAATTTATAATATTCGTTGCATATAACCATGTTAATTTGTGTTAAATAGAAATTGATCTTTTAAAATAGTAGTTTAATAGTCAGTAATTGATTGCACATTAAATTGACCAACTTCCAGGGAGGGGCCGCGGCCCCCTCTTGCCCCCCCTTCGCGACGCCCATGGCCGGTGAGCGCCACTGGCAAAATAACGAGCTATTTTGAACTGATGGATGCTAGACGACCGGTCTCGGCGGTTCGGTCACAAATTTACACAATTGAATTCTGAAAGTGAAATCACTTGGGCTTTCCACCATTCTTTGAACAAGAAAATAATGTGAAATTTGGATACACGTTCTTCAATTTATTAGCTGTTGCCGGCGGCAACAGAGGCAACATTAACGCCACGCCACTGAATCCAACAAAGCATTGTTAAGAAAAATATATGTTTGTATGTGTGTGTGTGTGTTTGTGCGTGCGTGAACAGTATAACTCAAACACGAAAAGTCGGTTAAGGGGAGACATCTGTGAAATTTGGACAAAAATGACGAAAAATGCGATTTTTCGTTTTTTGCCTTAAAATTATGTCTGTACCAAGTACTTTCAGAATCTACCATCGTTTACTCCTCATCGCCATTTAAAAGGCCGTTACGCCATGATTTAAATGCCCATGTGTGGGTGGGCGTGGCTGCTGAAATGCAGTCATTACCCCATTGTAGCAAAATCGTGTGCAATTTTGAAGTTTAAATCAGGGGGTCTTATTCAGTTCTGGTGGATGTAACCAGAGACATCTTGTGGGATATTCTGAAAACATTCGTGCCGGTGAAACAAACCAATTGCCTGCCTTTGCATGTGTGAACCACGTGGTTGTATTTTTCTGAATTTTGTTCAAGATTACACAGCCTGAAGAAGAGAGGTCATCTTTATTGTGGTGTACACAGTGGCGGCTGGTGAACAAAATAAGGTGTGTGCTACAGTACCGCACAATGATTACACATTTTATATAATTAGTGTTACCTAATGGCGAAATATAAAGTCCATACGGCGCTCCTTCCGGCTGCAGAACTTATCGATCACCCTGGTATTAAACCCCTCCATGTTAGAAGCGATGGTTTTCTCCATGGACAGCATTGCTAGAGCAGTAAGACGATCCTGTGACATAGTGTTTCTTAAGAACGTTTTTACGCGTTTTAAGCATGAAAAGCATCTTTCTGGCTCAGAAGTGGTCATTGGCGTTGTGATCAAAATTTTTAGTAAAGTTGTAACTTCAGAAAACGAATCTTGCAGACTGTTAGAAATTATGAGTAGAGTATATATAGCGACTCTGCCTCAATTAGCATAAATTCCCCATTAATCAAATCCAGTCACGCCCCTCCCCCCTCCCCACCTCCCCCTCCCCCTCCCCCCCTCCACCCCCACATGTGGGAATTTCCAAAAGGTAATAGCGACTTTGGCTCAGTTAACATAAATTTCCCATTAATCAAATCCACCCCCCTCCCACACCTCTCCCCTCCCCCCCTTAAGTGACATGGGTATTTCTTTGGACACGTGGGAATTCCGAAAAGAGAGGGTGGATGATCTGTCGCGATTAGGATGACAAAGGAAGGATAATTAATGACCCCCGCCCCCTGACCCTCCTATTCTAGTGTCTGCACGTGTTTTCGAAAAAAGAACGTGAGGGTAAGAAACCCTAAATTAATGGCCCCTTACAGATCTTGATATATTTATGTGACAGTTGGAAATGTTCCCCTCTGCCAGTTTTTGAAAAGAACACGTTACAACTTGCAAGGGGGGGCGAGTATAGACACCCCCCCCCATTTCCTGTCTGAACAGGACTAGTATATTCATGTTGGGGGCGAGAGAATTTCCAGCGAGAATAGAAGATGGTAATCTTATTGGTTTCTTTGTGAAACTCGTATATTTATGTTGAAAAAGATGCATTTTCTCATCCCTCTGAAGACCACGATGCTATAAATATCCTTAAACTGTTTCCCTTAAGATGCCATCAGCCTGTTTCTCAAGCTAAATCAATTAAGTGGAGAGTTAGCTCATTCTGACATGGGTACGGAGACAAAAAGTTAGGGCTTTTCTCTTAACATAGCAGCCAAAGATCGCCCACCCACAGGTTCGGTAAGCGGAAATCTTTTCACTAGCGAAAGAATACTTCAGTCTTGAGTTATTACACTGACGGACCCACAGATGCGGCCCCCACACTATATTAACCACACAAAGACCCTTTGCGGGGGAGGGGTTACCTGCCTTCCCTCATAATGACCGTATTGTGCGGTAATGGGCTGCGGTGGTCTTGGGCACACTTGAATGACATTCCCTACTCAGTCTTCTTTCACAAGGATTCTCTACTCAGTTTTCTTTTGAAATATCCGGGGTGTTTAAGAGGACACTTATTTATACATTTATTTTCTTATTTATAGTATCTTACAAGATTACTATGCTTGTTTAATCCTAGCAAGTAATATTTTTTTAAATCGCACCAACGAATAACGATACCACAATGCAGGAACAGTAAGCATCCCGAGGAACGTAGCTGAATCATTGTACCATCAGCAATACAGGTTATTATTGTTATTACATCATAAAATAGAAGCAAAATTGCATAAGAGCGCATTTTCAAAGTAATAGACAAATTTCAGACACTAAGTAATATCTCGACCTATTATTAGTTTCTTTATTGACAAATTCGAGAGTTCTGGTCAAAGTAATTACTGCAATAACACATGTTAACATATATAATAACCCCTTTCAATCATACAGAAAATTCTTTTGACTTCATTTCTACATAAACACAAATATTAAAAATCTGACGTGTTGCACTCACATGACTTTCTCTACTCTTGTACTAACCATTCTTACAAACTCCTATACTTCTCTCTTCTCCGTGTTAGTTGAGATAAACTTTTGTACAAATTATCTTATTGCTTATTTCCTTGTAGGTGCAAGGAGAATGTTAGAATACTGTAGGCTTTCAGCCATAGTCTAATGTTTTAAAGCTTTGAGATTCTGTTGTCTTTGCACACTTAAGATATAAAAAAATGAACAACGATGATCCATTTCACGAAAGTTCTAAGTTTTCCGAAACTCACACACATAACAAGGAATATCTCCGAAATGATTCACACTACAAGAAAATTTATTCAGTCAAAAATTGTGTATTTTAGCAAGATCTATATTCTCTATAGTATGATTTGGTCCATCTCTAACGTTTACCAGTTATGCAAAAGTCGCCCAGAGTAAATACGACTACAGGGGCTACACCCAGAAAATTCAAGATATACATTTCATTTGTCAAAACAATATCTCAAACATATGACATTTTAATCAAATCGTTAGAGCAATTTCCAAGAAAGTCAAAATTTTCGAAAAATGTTCCATGTAAAGGGTAATTAAGGGGGGGATATTTTGTTTTCAAATTCTTCGTGGCGCATCCTTGAAAGACATTAAACTTAAATACTAACTTTGGTTTAACCGACTTTTCGTTTTGAGTTATGCTGAGCACAGACTGACACACACACACATGCCTACACATACACACACACACACATAAATTTTTAGCAAACACACCTACACTCACACACACACATTTAGACATACACACACGCACACATACACACACGAGCACACACACACATACACACACTCACACACGCGCAGACACCCACACTTACACACATACACTCATACACATGCACCCAATCACACACAGGCCTACACATACACGCACACAAATTTTCAGCAAGCACTCACACACACACTTAGACATACACACACACACACCCACACACACATACACACTCACACACCCACCCACACTTACACACACATACACACATACACACACGCGCAGACACCCACACTTACACACATACACCCATACACATGCACCCAATCACACACAGGCCTACACATACACGCACACACAAATTTTCAGCAAACACGTCTACACTCACACACACACTTAGACATACACACACACCCACACACACATACACACTCACACACATACACACACATACACACACGCGCAGACACCCACACTTACACACATACACCCATACACATGCACCCAATCACACACAGGCCTACACATACAGCCACACACAAATTTTCAGCAAACACGTCTACACTCACACACACACTTAGACATACACACACACCCACACACACATAGACACTCACACACCCACCCACACTTACACACACATATACACACACTCACACACGCGCAGACACCCACACTTACACACATACACCCATACACATGCACCCAATCACACACAAGCCTACACATACACGCACACACAAATTTTCAGCAAACACGTCTACACTCACACACACACACACTTAGACATACACACACGCACACATACACACACACTCACACACCCACCCACACTTACACACATACACACACATACACACACTCACACACGCGCATACACCCAAACTTACACACATACACTCATACACATGCACCCAAGCACACACATACACACATACACGCACCTTTTTGTAAACCTGCTTTTTTTGGATTCAAGGGGCCTCAAACATATATTTCCGGTGAAATCTTGACTTCGAATTTTTGGGTGGAGTACGATACTTCCCCTACTGACCAATAGAGAAAGTAAAAATAGAGGTTGCGACAACTGAGCATAAAAAAATACACAACGCTAATTTCATTTCAATATATGAAACGCCTTATATTATTCTTTGTTATCAAATGATTAAATATTGAAGAGACAGAATAATGAAAATTTCATTCATCTTACCCTTGCTATTGAATAAAGTTAGTGAATGAGACCTGATGCCCTGAAAGTATTTATTTTTGCTCAAGTAGTAATACTTAAGGGGTTAATAAAATCTCAACAGCAACTTTTTGTCACTAGGTGTAAGTTTATTTAATAAGTTTGCCAGTTTATAGCAGGTTTGTATAAAACAATTGTACTATTAAATCTTACAATCCAGAGGCTTTTAAGGGGAGAATATGTTTGGAAACAACGCAAAGAATGAGTGAAAACTGCGTACCAATATTCATTACAACTCCAAACCAAAACGGAAAAAGGGGGGGCTTGTAGACAGAATACAAGACGAGCTCTATGGTGTTAAAGGAAATTAAAGGCGCAAAACTCCTTATGTGCCTTAATCTCAGGGAATGGATGATGGTAGCATGGAGATGGGAACAATAACAATGATAATGAATGGGAATCCTGCCAGCCTTTATTTTAAACATTTTGTTCGGTGTTATTCATCTTTAATTTTTTATTTAAGCATAACATTTCTTGTCATTTCTTACTGAACCTTCAGCATTCAGTTCATTGAATAAGAAAAGAGAATAAAGACACCTTTCAGATGTTCATACATTCATTTTAAATTACATTAAAGGTTGGCATTGTCACTTTCATTATAAAACAAGCTATTATATATATATCATTTCACAGTATCCAAATATTGGAAAGAAAGCTAACTTCTTAGTTTAGCCAATGGAAACAAAGCTCGGTGGGGTGGGGGTAGCTGTTTCTACTGCACAGCTGCACAGGTGTGGTGGGGGGGGGGGGAAGCATTCTAACCTATAAAAGGGTACACCGTCCGCAGGAGTGAACGGTCTCACAAGACACACAGGGGTGATTGCAGTTCTAGAGGGCGAAACATCAGTTGGCATTTACACATCACTGCAAGAATAACATACATTCCATAATGGCAGGTAAGCCCATTTTATTATACTTTAAAGAAACATTTTGGTGTCTTTCTACGAGTGAAAGTTATTAAATAAGAACAAAATACGCAGGAAAAAAGTTTTTACATTTTAAATGGCATGTATTTCCTTACAATGGACTTGAAATTATCAGCTCATCATTCATTGCCTTTACACATTGAAAGATTAAGTCAAAGTGGAAATCCGAACTAACGATGAAATTGCCAAATGTAGGAAAACACGATAACTTTTTTTTTCCCACTATTCATTAAATGTTTTCTTTTGTTGTTATTTTTATTATTATTCTTTTATTCTTTTATAGGAAACATCGACAGGGCAAATGAATCTAACACGAGCATCAATGGCTCGCCCCCTGGACGTTGCACAACACGACTTGACAAAGTTAGAACGCCAGTTAGGCCCAATAAATGCACTTGTGATAGTTGTAAAAATATTTCATCACTGAAAAGCCTACTGGGGGAAATTCAAGGTAAGAATTATTAAATATTGAAATGCTAGTTTATATTGTTCCTTATTTGGCTCATTGTAGGAATTCCATCGTAAGCAATTT
This sequence comes from Tenodera sinensis, assembly GCA_030765045.1. Classification (NCBI taxonomy): domain Eukaryota; kingdom Metazoa; phylum Arthropoda; class Insecta; order Mantodea; family Mantidae; genus Tenodera; species Tenodera sinensis. Next base: position 204,757,609 of record CM060964.1, on the reverse strand, counting down.
TTGTGTACATTCTGTCTTCCAGCGTTAGCATTACAGCTCCAAACCATATGTTCAATCGAAATATCATATATGATATTTTGTTTTTCATCATTCATGTGATTTATAATATCCCTTTTAATACTCTCTCTTGTTCATATCAAAGTGACTTAACTCAAATAATCTGTCTCTAAGCCAAAAACATGTTCTTTTATACCTGAATTAAATAGTCTTTTATTCAATCTTTAATAAATGTTCACTTGATGAATATGAATATCCACTTCAAATATTATAACACCATTAATTAATTTTATTGTTTCATCTTACTTCAGGCCCATATGAACCAATGGACCTTTCATTGAATCGCCAGCCTAAGGAGCAGCACAACATGAGACCTTCACAAACAGCTTTACACAGAGAGTCAGCGCAAAAGAGGGAATTATACCATAAATCACTTTGCGATTGCAAGATCGCTAATCAAGCTGGGAAGAGCACATCTTCTTCAATATCGCAGAGTTATAAGCAGCCGCATGAAAACATCCATCAGATTACAGATGAACAATTATATCAACAACGCAAGTACAGCTGGGAACCTTCAAATAAAAGATGTCATAGGCATACTCATACAAGGGAGCAATTCAACAGCCCGCAGCAAAGAAGTCAACAAAACTTAAAGGACTTGATCGAAAACAAGACAAGGATATGTATTCATACCTGTGAAACTATGAAATGTGATACTTTGAAAATTGCCATAGAACTTATTTTATAATTCAATAAGATTTCTTAGAACAGATAACCAGCTCTTATAGAGATACGTTATTGACTTTGGCAGGGACTCTAGGTCATATCTAACGACAGTAACAATCATTCATCATGTAATTCATGCTTAGGCTGCAGAGTCGCAGTTATCAGAAGTAACAGGTATTCTATTTTATTCCAAGGGCGGAAAAACAGCGTGATAGACAGAGAGAGAGAGAGAGAGAGAGAGAGAGAGAGAGAGAGAGACTGACTGTTATGTGCAGGTGTTTTACCCATATTTATGAATTGTGAATAATATCCACAGGCATTTAGACTGAAGCAGTATCTACTTATATTATGAAATCATCAATTATGTTGAAATGTAAAAACGATTTTGATTCATTTAATAAAATTTATGAAGAGAAATATCAGCGTTATCATTTAACCTGTCGTAACCAATCCTAGCCTAAGCAAGCCTACCCTATCCAAATTTAGCCTATCTTAACTAGGAATGCATGCAGGAATAACATAATGTATGATATAAATTAACAAAAGAACATAATTACAATCAGATAATTTTATTTAACTTATAAAGATGAATACACTACCATTACCATTCAGAAAGCAAGCATATACTATTGAAAGACAAAACATATATATTCATTTCATTTCTTAATCATTCAATGATGCCAGTCGATTTCAGTTCATTGATAATTCCTTGAATTTCCTTATAGTGATTCTGTCCGGTCGATTCTTGTGACATGATTAATAATCTTAAACGTTTTACTAATTCATTTGGATCGAACCAAGGATATTCCAGACGAAAAGCAGCATTTGATGAAGGAGCATCTTGCATGTTATTGGGTACTTGGAGATTATTACTTTCTTCCAATGAAGTCATGTTTCCAGATGTTTTTACAAGGACGCTTAGCGTTGATTTTCCATCTTCATTATTAGATGATTCATCAATTCCAGATTTTTCACTCTCTTGCAACGGAAATACCCCTGATTCAGAATTAGCTATATTGTTCACAGGACCATTAGAAACTTCTTTCTTGCATATTTTATTATGGCGTTGAAGCCTACTCGTTGTCCTATTCTTTAAAGTCTGCCCACACTCACAGCATTTGAGGAAATGATCCTTTCCAAGACTAATATATGAAAAATTAAGTCTTGCGTATTTGGAGCAATACAACCTTTTACTGTGATCACTCATTGTGAAAATGCAACTGAAGCTGACAATAACCGTTTAAGCAAAAGTTAGAGATGCTCGGTATTTTATACATTGATTGTTCATATGTCAAATATAAACTCGCAACAATGCAAAACAATTTAGTGTAAGCAGACACCCTAAGTAACCACAGGTGACCAGATGAGGTGACCATGGGTGACCAGATGAGGTGACCATGGGTGGCCAGATGAGGTGACCATGTGTGACCATGGGTGACCAGATGAGGTGACCAGGGGTGACCAAGGGTGACCAGATTAGGTGACCATGGGTGGCCAGATGAGGTGACCATGGGTGACCAAGGGTGACCAGATTAGGTGACCATGGGTGACGAGATGAGGTGACCATGGGTGACCAAGGGTGACCAGATGAGGTGACCAGGGGTGACCATGGGTGACCATGGGGACCAAGGGTGACCAGATTAGGTGACCATGGGTGACCAAAGGTGACCAGATGAGGTGACCATGGGTGACCATGGATGACCAGATAAGGTGACCAAGGGTGACCAGATGAGGTGAGCCAGATTAGGCGACCAAATAGGTGGCCCGTGACCCAAGCATGTACGTGAGCAAAATAAGTGCAAGCTAATGTGAGACTATCAAACATTCAAGATATATAACCTAAACCTAACCTAAGCTAACATAATGTTACCTGAACCTGTTTGCTTGAATCTACACACTGTAACTATTTTTAATTGAGGATTTCATTCTGCTTGCACCAACAAATATAACATTACCTAAGCTGAATTCTTCTATTTCAAACTTTTATTCTCGTAACACATGCACTAAGTCATCCCATCCCATACAAATATTCAATTTCCGTATAACATAGCCTAATCTACTCTTAATGTGTTTCATGTCTCTTAAGACACGCTTCAACATTCAGAGAACAATGTCTCAGGTCGATTCTATAGACACAGTTAACAAATCTTTTCTGGAAAGTAATGTTATTCCACTATTCTTCCACACATCACCCATACAGGTTATTCACACCAATCAGATAAACATATATCCTACCCTCACCTAACTCTAATCTAATTTCAAGCAAACTATTAAGAGAATGCTATTGTATTGTAGATGCTCTGATGAAGTCAATGTGATCTTTTCCTCTCATATACAAGTATTCAATACTCTGAACACCAAACCTGGCTTAATATTCTTGATAGCACGTAAAATAAATCACAATTAATTATCTTGAGAGCAAGGTGTTTCGATTATCTTCTGGCGTGTTTGATTTTATGTGCTATCAAGAATATTAAGCCAGGTTTGGTGTTCAGAGTATTGAATACTTGTATATGAGAGGAAAAGATCACATTGACTTCATCAGAGCATCTACAATACAATAGCATTCTCTTAATAGTTTGCTTGAAATTAGATTAGAGTTAGGTGAGGGTAGGATATATGTTTATCTGATTGGTGTGAATAACCTGTATGGGTGATGTGTGGAAGAATAGTGGAATAACATTACTTTCCAGAAAAGATTTGTCAACTGTGTCTATAGAATCGACCTGAGACATTGTTCTCTGAATGTTGAAGCGTGTCTTAAGAGACATGAAACACATTAAGAGTAGATTAGGCTATGTTATACGGAAATTGAATATTTGTATGGGATGGGATGACTTAGTGCATGTGTTACGAGAATAAAAGTTTGAAATAGAAGAATTCAGCTTAGGTAATGTTATATTTGTTGGTGCAAGCAGAATGAAATCCTCAATTAAAAATAGTTACAGTGTGTAGATTCAAGCAAACAGGTTCAGGTAACATTATGTTAGCTTAGGTTAGGTTTAGGTTATATATCTTGAATGTTTGATAGTCTCACATTAGCTTGCACTTATTTTGCTCACGTACATGCTTGGGTCACGGGCCACCTGTTTGGTCGCCTAATCTGGTCACCTCATCTGGTCACCCATGGTCACCTCATCTGGTCACCCATGGTCACCTCATCTGGTCACCCATGGTCACCTCATCTGGTCACCCTTGGTCACCTTATCTGGTCACCCATGGTCACCCATGGTCACCTAATCTGGTCACCCTTGGTCCCCATGGTCACCCATGGTCACCCCTGGTCACCTCATCTGGTCACCCATGGTCACCCTTGGTCACCCATGGTCACCCATGGTCACCCCTGGTCACCTCATCTCGTCACCCATGGTCACCTAATCTGGTCACACTTGGTCACCCATGGTCACCTCATCTGGCCACCCATGGTCACCTAATCTGGTCACCCTTGGTCACCCCTGGTCACCTCATCTGGTCACCCATGGTCACACATGGTCACCTCATCTGGTCACCCATGGTCACCTCATCTGGTCACCCATGGTCACCTCATCTGGTCACCTGTGGTTACTTAGGGTGTCTGCTTACACTAAATTGTTTTGCATTGTTGCGAGTTTATATTTGACATATGAACAATCAATGTATAAAATACCGAGCATCTCTAACTTTTGCTTAAACGGTTATTGTCAGCTTCAGTTGCATTTTCACAATGAGTGATCACAGTAAAAGGTTGTATTGCTCAAAATACGCAAGACTTAATTTTTCATATATTAGTCTTGGAAAGGATCGTTTCCTCAAATGCTGTGAGTGTGGGCAGACTTTAAAGAATAGGACAACGAGTAGGCTTCAACGCCATAATAAAATATGCAAGAAAGAAGTTTCTAATGGTCCTGTGAACAATATAGCTAATTCTGAATCAGGGGTATTTCCGTTGCAAGAGAGTGAAAAATCTGGAATTGATGAATCATCTAATAATGAAGATGGAAAATCAACGCTAAGCGTCCTTGTAAAAACATCTGGAAACATGACTTCATTGGAAGAAAGTAATAATCTCCAAGTACCCAATAACATGCAAGATGCTCCTTCATCAAATGCTGCTTTTCGTCTGGAATATCCTTGGTTCGATCCAAATGAATTAGTAAAACGTTTAAGATTATTAATCATGTCACAAGAATCGACCGGACAGAATCACTATAAGGAAATTCAAGGAATTATCAATGAACTGAAATCGACTGGCATCATTGAATGATTAAGAAATGAAATGAATATATATGTTTTGTCTTTCAATAGTATATGCTTGCTTTCTGAATGGTAATGGTAGTGTATTCATCTTTATAAGTTAAATAAAATTATCTGATTGTAATTATGTTCTTTTGTTAATTTATATCATACATCATGTTATTCCTGCATGCATTCCTAGTTAAGATAGGCTAAATTTGGATAGGGTAGGCTTGCTTAGGCTAGGATAGGTTACGACAGGTTAAATGATAACGCTGATATTTCTCTTCATAAATTTTATTAAATGAATCAAAATCGTTTTTACATTTCAACATAATTGATGATTTCATAATATAAGTAGATACTGCTTCAGTCTAAATGCCTGTGGATATTATTCACAATTCATAAATATGGGTAAAACACCTGCACATAACAGTCAGTCTCTCTCTCTCTCTCTCTCTCTCTCTCTCTGTGTCTATCACGCTGTTTTTCCGCCCTTGGAATAAAATAGAATACCTGTTACTTCTGATAACTGCGACTCTGCAGCCTAAGCATGAATTACATGATGAATGATTGTTACTGTCGTTAGATATGACCTAGAGTCCCTGCCAAAGTCAATAACGTATCTCTATAAGAGCTGGTTATCTGTTCTAAGAAATCTTATTGAATTATAAAATAAGTTCTATGGCAATTTTCAAAGTGTCACATTTCATAGTTTCACAGGTATGAATACATATCCTTGTCTTGTTTTTGATCAAGTCCTTTAAGTTTTGTTGACTTCTTTGCTGCGGGCTGTTGAATTGCTCCCTTGTATGAGTATGCCTATGACATCTTTTATTTGAAGGTTCCCAGCTGTACTTGCGTTGTTGATATAATTGTTCATCTGTAATCTGATGGATGTTTTCATGCGGCTGCTTATAACTCTGCGATATTGAAGAAGATGTGCTCTTCCCAGCTTGATTAGCGATCTTGCAATCGCAAAGTGATTTATGGTATAATTCCCTCTTTTGCGCTGACTCTCTGTGTAAAGCTGTTTGTGAAGGTCTCATGTTGTGCTGCTCCTTAGGCTGGCGATTCAATGAAAGGTCCATTGGTTCATATGGGCCTGAAGTAAGATGAAACAATAAAATTAATTAATGGTGTTATAATATTTGAAGTGGATATTCATATTCATCAAGTGAACATTTATTAAAGATTGAATAAAAGACTATTTAATTCAGGTATAAAAGAACATGTTTTTGGCTTAGAGACAGATTATTTGAGTTAAGTCACTTTGATATGAACAAGAGAGAGTATTAAAAGGGATATTATAAATCACATGAATGATGAAAAACAAAATATCATATATGATATTTCGATTGAACATATGGTTTGGAGCTGTAATGCTAACGCTGGAAGACAGAATGTACACAAAAATTGCTTACGATGGATTTCCTACAATGAGCCAAATAAGGAACAATATAAACTAGCATTTCAATATTTAATAATTCTTACCTTGAATTTCCCCCAGTAGGCTTTTCAGTGATGAAATATTTTTACAACTATCACAAGTGCATTTATTGGGCCTAACTGGCGTTCTAACTTTGTCAAGTCGTGTTGTGCAACGTCCAGGGGGCGAGCCATTGATGCTCGTGTTAGATTCATTTGCCCTGTCGATGTTTCCTACAAAAGAATAAAAGAATAATAATAAAAATAACAACAAAAGAAAACATTTAATGAATAGTGGGAAAAAAAAAGTTATCGTGTTTTCCTACATTTGGCAATTTCATCGTTAGTTCGGATTTCCACTTTGACTTAATCTTTCAATGTGTAAAGGCAATGAATGATGAGCTGATAATTTCAAGTCCATTGTAAGGAAATACATGCCATTTAAAATGTAAAAACTTTTTTCCTGCGTATTTTGTTCTTATTTAATAACTTTCACTCGTAGAAAGACACCAAAATGTTTCTTTAAAGTATAATAAAATGGGCTTACCTGCCATTATGGAATGTATGTTATTCTTGCAGTGATGTGTAAATGCCAACTGATGTTTCGCCCTCTAGAACTGCAATCACCCCTGTGTGTCTTGTGAGACCGTTCACTCCTGCGGACGGTGTACCCTTTTATAGGTTAGAATGCTTTCCCCCCCCCCACCACACCTGTGCAGCTGTGCAGTAGAAACAGCTACCCCCACCCCGCCGAGCTTTGTTTCCATTGGCTAAACTAAGAAGTTAGCTTTCTTTCCAATATTTGGATACTGTGAAATGATATATATAATAGCTTGTTTTATAATGAAAGTGACAATGCCAACCTTTAATGTAATTTAAAATGAATGTATGAACATCTGAAAGGTGTCTTTATTCTCTTTTCTTATTCAATGAACTGAATGCTGAAGGTTCAGTAAGAAATGACAAGAAATGTTATGCTTAAATAAAAAATTAAAGATGAATAACACCGAACAAAATGTTTAAAATAAAGGCTGGCGGGATTCCTATTCATTATCATTGTTATTGTTCCCATCTCCATGCTACCATCAGCCATTCCCTGAGATTAAGTCACATAAGGAGTTTTGCGCCTTTAATTTCCTTTAACACCATAGAGCTCGTCTTGTATTCTGTCTACAAGCCCCCCCTTTTTCCGTTTTGGTTTGGAGTTGTAATGAATATTGGTACGCAGTTTTCACTCATTCTTTGCGTTGTTTCCAAACATATTCTCCCCTTAAAAGCCTCTGGATTGTAAGATTTAATAGTACAATTGTTTTATACAAACCTGCTATAAACTGGCAAACTTATTAAATAAACTTACATCTAGTGACAAAAAGTTCCTGTTGAGATTTTATTAACCCCCTAAGTATTACTACTTGAGAAAAAATAAATACTTTCAGGGCATCAGGTCTCATTCACTAACTTTATTCAATAGCAAGGGTAAGATGAATGAAATTTTCATTATTCTGTCTCTTCAATATTTAATCATTTGATAACAAAGAATAATATAAGGAGTTTCATATATTGAAATGAAATTAGCGTTGTGTATTTTTTTATGCTCAGTTGTCGCAACCTCTATTTTTACTTTCTCTATTGGTCAGTAGGGGAAGTATCGTACTCCACCCAAAAATTCGAAGTCAAGATTTCACCGGAAATATATGTTCGAGGCCCCCTGAATCCAAAAAAGCAGGTTTACAAAAAGGTGCGTGTATGTGTGTATGTGTGTGCTCGGGTGCATGTGTATGAGTGTATGTGTGTAAGTTTGGGTGTATGCGCGTGTGTGAGTGTGTGTATGTGTGTGTATGTGTGTAAGTGTGGGTGGGTGTGTGAGTGTGTGTGTATGTGTGCGTGTGTGTATGTCTAAGTGTGTGTGTGAGTGTAGACGTGTTTGCTGAAAATTTGTGTGTGCGTGTATGTGTAGGCCTGTGTGTGATTGGGTGCATGTGTATGGGTGTATGTGTGTAAGTGTGGGTGTCTGCGCGTGTGTGAGTGTGTGTATATGTGTATATGTGTGTGTAAGTGTGGGTGGGTGTGTGAGTGTGTATGTGTGTGTGGGTGTGTGTGTATGTCTAAGTGTGTGTGTGAGTGTACACGTGTTTGCTGAAAATTTGCGTGTGGGTGTATGTGTAGGCCTGTGTGTGATTGGGTGCATGTGTATGGGTGTATGTGTGTAAGTGTGGGTGTCTGCGCGTGTGTGTATGTGTGTGTATGTGTGTGTAAGTGTGGGTGGGTGTGTGAGTGTGTATGTGTGTGTGGGTGTGTGTGTGTGTATATGTCTAAGTGTGTGTGTGAGTGCTTGCTGAAAATTTGTGTGTGCGTGTAAGTGTAGGCCTGTGTGTGATTGGGTGCATGTGTATGAGTGTATGTGTGTAAGTGTGGGTGTCTGCGCGTGTGTGAGTGTGTGTATGTGTGTGTATGCTCCTGTGTGTATGTGTGCGTGTGTGTGTATGTCTAAATGTGTGTGTGAGTGTAGGTGTGTTTGCTAAAAATTTGTGTGTGTGTGTGTATGTGTAGGCATGTGTGTGTGTGTCAGTCTGTGCTCAGCATAACTCAAAACGAAAAGTCGGTTAAACCAAAGTTAGTATTTAAGTTTAATGTCTTTCAAGGATGCGCCACGAAGAATTTGAAAACAAAATATCCCCCCCTTAATTACCCTTTACATGGAACATTTTCGAAAATTTTGACTTTCTTGGAAATTGCTCTAACGATTTGATTAAAATGTCATATGTTTGAGATATTGTTTTGACAAATGAAATGTATATCTTGAATTTTCTGGGTGTAGCCCCTGTAGTCGTATTTACTCTGGGCGACTTTTGCATAACTGGTAAACGTTAGAGATGGACCAAATCATACTATAGAGAATATAGATCTTGCTAAAATACACAATTTTTGACTGAATAAATTTTCTTGCAGTGTGAATCATTTCGGAGATATTCCTTGTTATGTGTGTGAGTTTCGGAAAACTTAGAACTTTCGTGAAATGGATCATCGTTGTTCATTTTTTTATATCTTAAGTGTGCAAAGACAACAGAATCTCAAAGCTTTAAAACATTAGACTATGGCTGAAAGCCTACAGTATTCTAATATTCTCCTTGCACCTACAAGGAAATAAGCAATAAGATAATTTGTACAAAAGTTTATCTCAACTAACACGGAGAAGAGAGAAGTATAGGAGTTTGTAAGAATGGTTAGTACAGGAGTAGAGAAAGTCATGTGAGTGCAACACGTCAGATTTTTAATATTTGTGTTTATGTAGAAATGAAGTCAAAAGAATTTTCTGTATGATTGAAAGGGGTTATTATATATGTTAACATGTGTTATTGCAGTAATTACTTTGACCAGAACTCTCGAATTTGTCAATAAAGAAACTAATAATAAGTCGAGATATTACTTAGTGTCTGAAATTTGTCTATTACTTTGAAAATGCGCTCTTATGCAATTTTGCTTCTATTTTATGATGTAATAACAATAATAACCTGTATTGCTGATGGTCCAATGATTCAGCTACGTTCCTCGGGATGCTTACTGTTCCTGCATTGTGGTATCGTTATTCGTTGGTGCGATTTAAAAAAATATTACTTGCTAGGATTAAACAAGCATAGTAATCTTGTAAGATACTATAAATAAGAAAATAAATGTATAAATAAGTGTCCTCTTAAACACCCCGGATATTTCAAAAGAAAACTGAGTAGAGAATCCTTGTGAAAGAAGACTGAGTAGGGAATGTCATTCAAGTGTGCCCAAGACCACCGCAGCCCATTTCCGCACAATACGGTCATTATGAGGGAAGGCAGGTAACCCCTCCCCCGCAAAGGGTCTTTGTGTGGTTAATATAGTGTGGGGGCCGCATCTGTGGGTCCGTCAGTGTAATAACTCAAGACTGAAGTATTCTTTCGCTAGTGAAAAGATTTCCGCTTACCGAACCTGTGGGTGGGCGATCTTTGTCTGCTATGTTAAGAGAAAAACCCTAACTTTTTGTCTCCGTACCCATGTCAGAATGAGCTAACTCTCCACTTAATTGATTTAGCTTGAGAAACAGGCTGATGGCATCTTAAGGGAAACAGTTTAAGGATATTTATAGCATCGTGGTCTTCAGAGGGATGAGAAAATGCATCTTTTTCAACATAAATATACGAGTTTCACAAAGAAACCAATAAGATTACCATCTTCTATTCTCGCTGGAAATTCTCTCGCCCCCAACATGAATATACTAGTCCTGTTCAGACAGGAAATGGGGGGGGGGTGTCTATACTCGCCTCCCCCCTTGCAAGTTGTAACTTGTTCTTTTCAAAAACTGGCAGAGGGGAACATTTCCAACTGTCACATAAATATATCAAGATCTGTAAGGGGCCATTAATTTAGGGTTTCTTACCCTCACGTTCTTTTTTCGAAAACACGTGCAGACACTAGAATAGGAGGGTCAGGGGGGCGGGGGTCATTAATTATCCTTCCTTTGTCATCCTAATCGCGACAGATCATCCACCCTCTCTTTTCGGAATTCCCACGTGTCCAAAGAAATACCCATGTCACTTAAGGGGGGAGGGGAGAGGTGTGGGAGGGGGGTGGATTTGATTAATGGGAAATTTATGTTAACTGAGCCAAAGTCGCTATTACCTTTTGGAAATTCCCACATGTGGGGGTGGAGGGGGGAGGGGGAGGGGGAGGTGGGGAGGGGGGAGGGGCGTGACTGGATTTGATTAATGGGGAATTTATGCTAATTGAGGCAGAGTCGCTATATATACTCTACTATTATGTATTGCAATAGTTGCACAGCCGCGTCAATGTTTCTAAAGTCAGGTCTTGCATACAGAACGCTAAGTTGTGTCTTTAGCATTTTCTTGTTCAGTGTTGTATATGTAGTCATAGCAGTTTGAAGTTCATCCTCAGAAAACTGACTTAAAAAGCTGCCAAAGAATTTAGAGTTTAACAGCTTTGCTGCATCGAGATGACTAAGCGACTGAAAACGACGTCTAGCTTCCTCGATAATGCGGTCACACACTTCTTTGGTTTCTATTTTTAGGCATTCTACCTTCTGGCGTTTGCTCATTGATTCAGATGGAATCACAAATATATCATCGGCTGCCTCTCGAATGTCACAGATGCACTGAATGAATGAAGACACAGCATTTTGTACTTTAACAGCCTCAGTTGATCTTGATTGCAGTTGATTATAAAGTACATCAACATGAGGCATTACTCGGTGAAAGAATTGCAACCATGAAAGGAATTTGCTGTCTTCTAAATAACGCCCATTTACTTCCAGACAAGTCTTATCATGGGCAGAATTTTCCAACTCCGAAAAGCACTGCAGCAGTTCTTCCTGATTTTCATAAATGACATTAACAGTTCTGGATCTAAAATTCCACCTAGTTGCAGAACCACCAGGAACTCTTCTAGCCACCGCAGAATCCAGAGCTGCCAAGCGCTGTGGGGATCTTGAGAAAAAGGCAGGAAAAGCAGAGAGATTAAGAAAAAATATTCTGGCAGACTTATTCTGCGAAGCTGCATGTTCCATCACTAAGTTCAATTGATGTGCATAGCAGTGAATATACTGCGCATTTGGAAACTGAGATTGTACTTTGGCTTGTACTCCACCAACTGCACCACTCATTACTGAAGCTCCATCGTAAGTTTGGGCAATAAGTTTATGACGTTTATCTCTGAATAGTTCATTAAGCACTTTTAATATGCTTTCAGAAATTGCTTCTGCGTTTTGTCCCTCTGATTGCAAAAAAAAAAAAAAAAAAAAATCTCTCATATGGAACACCCGTTTTCTCATATCTAAATACTAATACAAGCTGGTTCTGATGCGAAACATCTGTGGTTTCATCTGCCATAACAGCCACAAAATCAGCTTCTTGCATTTCCTCCAGAATCACCTCACGACAGACTTCTAACATACAATCCAAGAGTTCGTTTTGGATGGTTTTAGAGGTCCCTTTGAATATATGGTTTGAGTCCATGTGTTCCTTCACAGCACTATCAATGTTACTTACCAAATCTATAAGTCCTAAAAACACGCCAGGATTTTCAGAAGATCAGTCTCATCATGTCCTCTCAAAGCAAGCTCAAATGCACCACAAAACTTTATACAGTCAATTATGCGGGACAACACATACCTGTTTTTCTCTATTTGTAGATTATGCTTCAGCTTCGCCTCTTGATAAGCACGGCTTAACTGAGTCACAATATTTGTACTACCTAAATCACTTAAATTGTGTTTGTTAATAAGAACATTAATATGTCCTAGGTCTGTCACTCCCGTCGTACTCCACGAATCACTGTTCCCAAAAAGCAAACATGGAAAACAGAAAAGAGCATTTCTTTCCTGACATCCACATATCCATGCATGCTCATAAATTTTGAGGTTAAATCGCCTGGTGTAAGAATTATTTCTCCCTCCTTTTGCAGGTTGCGTGATGTTTAAATTTGGTGTTTGCCTTCCTAACTGCTTCACTTCAACTTTTTCTTCTAGAGTCCTCCTAGAGAAAGGATAATTTATTAGGCTGTCCACAGAATTCATTTTAGCGTACACAACACAGATATTGCTCAGCACACGAAACTGACGTTCATAACCTGAGTTTATGGAGTATTTCGCGGTTATTTGTTGCTGCCAAAAATAAGTAGTGCCAACAGTAATTGCTCCACATGTCCAACTTCCAGGAGTTTTATTCTCTCTGTTGCGTGCAAGGTCTATCACCGGCAACAGATAGTTGTCTCAACACCACATAGATGGCAGAAGTTGCATAACAGCAAGCAAAGTCGTTAGATGATATTGCAATCCTGCTATCTAGCGACTTTGTACAGAAGCAGCATGAATTCATGTGCTCCACTTTATGAGAGCACAACGCTAGGTAAATTCAACCAATAGGAGAACAGATTTCAAAATCGTACACCTATGTTTCGCATGCGTGGATTGGTCTACATTCCCTGCAAAGGACTGAAGAATTTTGTAGCAACCAATGCATCACCTATCTCGTGTATGTGAGGCGTGCATCATCTTCGCACACAATGAGCAAAGAACACTAGCGCGCGGCATATAAAATAGTGAAAGTGAAAGAAAATGTGCAATAATAATTGAGTATATGTTTAACACAAAGAAGAAACTATTTTCTGTAAAATAATCATTGTGCTGTAGCACTGTAGCACATATTGACGAGCCGCGCCTGGGTGTACATTTAGATAAGTAGAGTTTAGAATGATATTAAGTATAATATAAGGCAGGGAATACTAAATAAGTATCTTCTTGCTGTAAGTGAAAATCTAAATTCTTTATTTAGCTTTTGTAAACACATAACTAGCTAATTCTCTTCTCAATATTATAATTTATTGTACAGTTGTAAAGATTGTAGATTAGATGGACCAGATTTTCATTAAATTATTATTAATTGGTATAAAATTATTGTAAAATGGGTAAGCAAAATGCAAGCAAAGAAATGTCTTGCAGCAAGAAAAAAAATATACAGATGGCAAATCTCAGGAGGAAGCAAGCATAACTAGACCTACAGTAGATCTTGAAGAAGCAGGTTCAAGTAGTAAAAAATTGCGGTGACTTCAGTGATCAGTGAATTTAATAAGTTGTGAGGCTACTCTATATGTAAAGGAAAGAGTCACAGCTAGTAAAGAAAGTCCAGTCAGCAAAATAATTAGTAATGTTAGGGATAAGGGAGGATTAAAGTAGAGTGCACTGAGTACATTAAATACATTTAAATAATAAAAAAAAGTTAAGAGCAGCAAAGCTTAAAGAAGAAGAAGCTAAACAGTTAGCTGAAGGACCTTCATATGCTCCAGGGGAATTCTAAAGCAGTAAATGTATGCTGTCATACACTTAAAACTTTAAAGTCATTTTCCTCTGCTTTCTATTTGTTCCACATTTTTCAATCTTCAAAATGCATCTTCTAATACAGTTCTTAATAGATTTCTTTTAAATTTTGCACACATGTTGTTAGATAGTTGCTTCATAAAACTTGGTATTCTACATGCTCTAAATGGAGTAGTTTAATTGCTATTGAATTTTTATTTTGAAAATTATTAATAATTTTTTTAAAAAATGGACTTTGCGGTATTCAATATTTTGTTCTCCAAAACTGTTTGACATAGCCAAATAAAAATACCAGGTTTTGTAGACATAATCTAGGGAAACATGGTCAGAGTTTAGTTTACTTAGAACAAATAATATCTTATAAGAAGCGTTTCCTATACTACCCTAAAATTTAAAAAAAAAAAAAAAAAAAAAAAAAAGAAAAAAAAAAAAACCATACATACATACATACATACAAATTTACACATCATTGTGACAAAAATTGTGGATTTTTGTCATTTTCACAGATGCCTCCCCTTAAATACTAGACCTAGCATTTAAGTTCAGCATCTTCCAAGCATGCGACACGAAGATTTTCAACTAAATATCCCCGCTCAAAAATACCCTTTACATAGACAAACTTTCGTTAGTGTTTGTTTTCTCAAAAATGGCTCTAACTCTAGTATCAATAGGTATTTACGATATTTTCATGCCAAATGAAATATGGATTTTTAATTTTATGGGTTGTGGGAGAGTAGTTACGGAAGGGATTCTACACTAAGCTTATGCAGACTCTGGGAGGAAGGAATGGAATGAGAGTGCTCTACGGCCATGAGGGAGCCCGAGCGAGCAGCGAGCCGACATGAGGGTACCTAACATGTGCTGATGATTCTTCACCTCGACACCAGGGTGTGCCAAGCAGTCACCAGCTGAATGGGTTTCGACAGCGGTCCTCCTGCAGGCCTGGCAACTATAAGGCTACCCATCCGTCGAGAACAGCAGTTACATTGCGCAAATCCCCCACACGGCAGCGCTAACTCGTCCATTGCGAACACTTCCGACCTAAATACTGGATTGAAAGGAAGACGAAATAGAATGGGGGGCGGGAAATTCGGGGACGTAATTATCCTTCCAGTAGACACATGGAGACGCTCAAACTCTCAAAAATCCATGGGTCAGAAAGCTCGGTCCCATGACCTCCCGAATGCGAGCCTCAAACGTTACCGCAGAGGCATCTCGCTCTGTAATTTAAGGGGAGTAGCGCCCGCCTCGGTAGCGTGTCTGCCTCACGTTCAAGAGGTCGCGAGTTCGAATCTCGCTTAGGGTAAGTTATCCGGGTAAGGTTTTTTCCCGAGGTTTTCCCTGCCCTGAGAAGACGAATGTCGGGTAACTTAAAGCTCCATGGGCCTCGGACTCATTTGAACATCATTTCACCCATTTCATTTCATTCATTCGTCCGATATGACACAATGTTGGAGGACGTTAATTAAAAAAATAAAAAAAATAAAAAATAAAAAGGGGAATAGCATGTGAAGCACTCTTCATTCTGAATGACTCTTGTATAACAGAGAGTGTGTGAGTGAGTGAGTGAGTGAATGAGGGATTGAGTGAGTAGTGAAGAAATGAGTGAGTGAATGAGTGAGTGAGTAGTGAGTGACTGATTGATGATTAAGCGTCTTCAAGATGCAATTCGTGTCTCTCAACAATTTCAAAGTACCCGTTAATTTTGATAAAACCCTTATAGCGTAATACACAACGCTATCTCTGAAAGTCCATTGCTAGGTGTTTATGGAAGGTATACTTCAAAATGCAATGGGTTTCCTTTCTCACTGTACACAACACTTCCTTCTTGTTATGCCACAGCTGAACGTTTACTAGTGACTGAAATGAAAGAAATTATGAAAATATATTCGAATCGGGATCGCTGCCAACGTGAAAACACGTATACCTGCAACACTACCAACATAAAAACACGTCCGATTCCTTACGAGAACAAATTCGAATCGCCATCTCTGCCAACATGAAAACTTAAGTATGCCTGCACAGCTCGGACCGAATTAGTACTGTTCCCTTTTGGACCCCAGAAAGAAAAAGAGAAAGAGAGAAAGGAGGGAGGCAGCGAGGGAGGGAGGAAGGGAGGGAGGGAGGGAGGGAGGAAGGGATGGAAGGATGGAAGGAAGGAAGCAAGAAAGGAAGCGAGGGAGGAAGAGAGAAAGAAAGAAAGAAAGAAAGAAAGAAAGAAAGAAAGAAAGGAGGGAGGGAAGGAAGGAAAGAAGGAAGGAAGGAAAAAAGGAAAGAAAGAAAGAAAGGAGGAAAGAAAGAAAGAAGGAAGGAGGGAGGGAAGGAAGGAAAAAAGAAAGAAAGAAAGAAAGAAAGAAGGAGGGAGGGAAGGAAGGAAAGAAGGAAGGAAAAAAAGAAAGAAAGAAAGAAGGAAAGAAAGAAAGAAAAAAGGAAGGAGGGAAGGAGGGAGGGAGGGAAGGAAGGAAGGAAAAAAGAAAGAAGGAAAGAAAGAGAGAAAGAAAGAAAGAAGGAAAGAAAGAAGGAAAGAAATAAAGAAAGAAGGAAAGAAAAAGGAAAGAAAGAAACAAAGAAAGAAAGAAAAAGGAAAGAAAGCAGGAAAGAAAGAAAGAAAGATGGAAGGAAACAAAGAAAGAAGGAAAGAAAGAAGCAAAGAGAGAAAGTAGGAAAGAAAGAAAGAAGGAGAGAAAGAAAGAACGAAAGAAAGAAAGAACGAACGAAAGAGAGAAAGAAAGAAAGAAGGAAAGAAAGAACGAAAGAAACAAAGAAAGAAAGAAAGAAAGAAGGAAAGAAAGAGTGAACGAAAGAAAAAAAGAAAGAAAAAAAAGAAAGAAAGAAAGAAAGAAAGAGAGAAAGAAAGAAGGAAAGAAAGAAGGAAGGAAAGAAAGAAAGAAGGAAAGAAAGAAAGAAGGAAGGAAAGAAGGAAAGAAAGAAGGAAGGAAAGAAGCAAAGAAAGAGAGAAGGAAAGAAAGAAGGAAGGAAATAAAAAGAAAGATAGAGAGGGAAAGAGAGAAAAGGAGAAAGAGAGAGACGGAGAGAAGGAGAGAAGAAGAGAAGGAGCGAAGGAGAGAAGGAAAGAAGGAGTGCAGGAGAGAAGGTGAAGAGGAGAGGAGGGGAGCAGAGGAGGGAGTAGAGGAGGAGAGAAGAAGAGTAGGAGAGGAGGAGAGAAAGAGAGAACGAGAGGAAGAGAGAGGGAGAGAGAGTGAGAGTGGGAGATGGGGAGAAAGAGGGAGACGGAGAAAGAGAGAGAGGGTGCGATAGGGGGGAGGAAGGAACGAAGGAAGGAAGCAAGAAAGAAAGAAAGAAAGAAAGAAGGAAGGAAGGTAATAGGGAGAACACATGTTACCCATGGGTGAAGTGTCCTGTGTCTTCCACAGCTTCCCTAAAGATCAAATGAGTGAGTATGTTTGTGTGAGTGTGTGTGTGCGTGTGTTGTGAGTGTGTGTGTGAGTGTATGTGTGAGTGTATGTGTGCACGTGTATTGTGTGTTTAAGTGAGTGTGTGTGTGCGCGTATGTTGTGTATGTTGTGAGTGTGAGTGTGTGTGTGTGTGTGTGTGTGTGACTGTGTGTGTGAGTGTATGTGTGCACGCGTATTGTGTGTGTAAGTGATTACCTGTGAGTGTGTGTGAGTGTGTGTATGCGTGTACTCTGTGTGAGTGAGTGTGTGTGCGCGTGTGTTGTGAGTGTGTGTGAGTGTGTGTATGCGTGTATTGTGTGTGAGTGAGTGTGTGTGCGCGTGTGTTGTGACTGTGTGTATGCGTGTATTGTGTGTGAGTGAGTGTGTGTGCGCGTGTGTTGTGAGTGTGTGTGTGTACGCGCGTGTGTTGTGAGTGTGTGTGTGAGTGTGTGCGTATGTGCGCGCGTGTATTGTGTGTGTGTGAGTGAGTGAGTGTGCGTGTTAGTGAGTGTGTCTGTGACTGTGTGTGTGACTGTGTGTGAGTGTATGTGTGCACGCGTATTGTGTGTGTGCATGCGTGTATTGTGTGTCACTAAGTGTGTGTGCGCGGGTGTTGTGAGTGTGTGTACGCGCGTGTGTTGTGAGCGCGTGAGTGTGTGTGCGTGTGTTGTGAGTGTGTGCATGCGTGTATTGTGTGTGACTAAGTGTGTGTGCACGGGTGTTGTGAGTGTGTGTGTACGCGCGTGTGTTGTGAGCGTTTGAGTGTGTGTGCGTGTGTTGTGAGTGTGTCTGCGCGTGTTGTGAGTGTGTGCGTGTGTTGTGAGTGTGTGTGCATGTGTTGTGAGTGTGTGTGCGTGTGTTGTGAGTGTGTGCGTGTGTTGTGAGTGTATGTGCGCGCGTGTGTTGTGAGTGTGTATAGAATGAGTGTGTGTTGTGAGCGTGTTTGAGTGAGGCTGTGTGTTGTGTGTGCGCGCGTGTGTCATCAGTGTGTGAGTGAGTGAGTGTGTGTTGTGAGTGTGTGTTATGAGTGTGTGTTGTGAGTGTGTGTTGTGAGTGTGTGTTATGAGTGTGGGTTGTGAGTGTGTGTTGTGAGTGTTTGTTGTGAGAATGTGTTGTGAGTGTGTGTTGTGAGAGTGTGCTATGAGGGTGTGTTGTGAGTGTGTGTTATGAGTGTGTGTTGTGAGTGTGTGTTGTGTGTGCGCGCGTGTGTGTTGTCAATGTGTTTGAGTGAGCGTGTGTTGTGAGCGTGTGTTGTGAGCGTGTGTTGTGAGTGTGTGTTGTGAGTGTGTGTTGTGAGTCTTTGTGAGTGTGTTTCAGTGTGTGTGCGCGCGCGTGTGTTGTGAGTGTGTTGTGAGTGTGTGAGTGAGTGTGTGTTGTGAGTGTGTGTTATGAGTGTGTGTTATGAGTGTGTGTTGTGAGTATGCGTGTGAGTATGTGTTGTGAGTGTGTGTTGTGTGTGAACGCGCGTGTGTTGTCGATGTGTTTAAGTGAGCGTGTGTTGTGAGTCTGTGTTGTGAGCGTATGCTTTGTGTGTGTGTTGTGAGTGTGTTGTGTGTGTGTTTGAGTGTGTTTGAGTGAGTGTGTTGTGAGTGTGTTGTGAGTGTGTGTTGTGAGTGTGTGTTGTGAGTGTGTGTTGTGAGTGTGTGTTGTGAGTGTGTGTTGTGAGTGTGTGTTGTGAGTGTGTGTTGTGAGTGTGTGTTGAGAGCGTGTGTTGTGAGTGTGTGTTGTGAGCGTATGTTTTGAGTGTGTGTTGTGAGTGTGTTGTGTGTGTTTGAGTGAGTGTGTGTTGTGAGTGTGTTTGAGTGAGTGTGTTTGAGTGAGTGTGTGTTGTGAGTGTGTTTGAGTGAGTGTGTGTTGTGAGTGTGTTGTGTGTGTTTGAGTGAGTGTGTGTTGTGAGTGTGTGTTGTGAGTGTGTTTGAGTGAGTGTGTGTTGTGAGTGTGTGTTGTGAGTGTGTTTGAGTGAGTGTGTGTTGTGAGTGTGTTTGAGTGAGTGTGTGTTGTGTGTGTGTTGTGTGTGTTTGAGTGAGTGTGTGTTGTGAGTGTGTTTGAGTGAGTGTGTTTGAGTGTGCGTATTGTAGCAGTTTTTCTCTATAGCGCTTATGATATACAGAATATATCAAAGTTACAAAATCCATTAATAGCAAAGGGTTAAGAATATGTACCACAGGTGAAGGGATGCCAAAAAGGCACTAGCGAGGGTCATTAGCGAACGTCCCAAACATTAACGTAAACGAGATACAATTAGTTTGGCAAGGTCTTCAACATAAAAAAAAAAAGAGCCTGCTATTGTATTTTTACAAAGTATCGGAAACCCGAGGGGTTTCGCCAGAGGGCAAAGTCTTGACTTAATGAAGTGAGGGCCATTATGGATGTTTGGGAAGCTAAAAGCATATAATGACTGAGGACAGTAGGAGACAGGCATCATTACGAGGGAGAGATACATGTAAGCAACACGGTGAAAGTTCGTTCCAACGATTACTTGAAACTGCATATTTTATTCTATTTAAAATTGTTCAGCAAAGCTTAAACGTGTAAAAATAAAACAAATAAAGGTTCTTACAAAACTACAATATCGCTCTCTGTAACCACCACGGATACCCGAGATTAAGACTCATGTGTGAGCAGCTGTAGGCACCCATAATACGAAGCAGTCAATCGAGTGATATAAAAAATGCTTCAAATTGGCGCTCCAACGTGTGGCGTGAACTTCAGAGAATTTCAGGAATGCTGAGCGTGAACTTCAGAGAATTTCAGGAATGCTGAGCGTGAACTTCAGAGAATTGCAGGAATGCTGCGTGAACTTCAGAGAACTTCAGGAATGCTGAGCGTGAACTTCAGAGAATTTCAGGAATGCTGAGCGTGAACTTCAGAGAATTTCAGGAATGCTGAGCGAGAACTTCAGAGTACTTCAGGGAAGCAGAATAAGGTATGCGGAGAACTTCAGGGAGCTGAACAACAAAGGTCGTGAACTCCAGGGAAGGTGACCCAGGACACAGCAGGAACGAGAGGATCCACATCGAATAGCAGTGCAGCAAGCTGATTAAGGTACTGAGTGAGAATTTTATCTACGTGTTGTAGTATATAGTCAATGTATTTAAGGAACGGGAAAATGATCGAGCAATTAGATATAAATATGGAAGTGCAGGAGGGTGATGAGAGAGTGGGAGAAGGTGTATATAGTAATGTAGATCATGCAAGGGACAGAGTAGCTGATACGAATATACAAAATCGGGGAGAAGAAACAGGGGGAAGCATGGAGACTAATGAAATATTAAAATCACTTATGTCAATGATGACGGGGTTAACAGAAAGTCAGAAAGAGATTAAGGAAAAGGTAGATCAGAGTCAGAAAGATTTAACGGGTTTAACAGAAAAGGTAGAAAAAAGTCAGAAAGATTTGACGGGTTTAACAGAAAGTCAGAAAGAGATTAAGGAAAAGGTAGAAAAAAGTCAGAAAGATTTAACGGGGTTAACAGAAAAGGTAGAAAATACGAGGGAGAACTTAACAGCTGACTTAGTCAAAATAGGAAATAAGATTGAGAAACAACAGAAGGTTTTAGAAAATTTCAAGGAGGAAGTTAGAAATGAAATAGAAAATGTAAGAAGTGAGGTTAGAAATAATCAGGAAGAGGTTAAAATTGAAATTGAAAATGTACGAATTGAAATGAGGGAAAGTCAGGAACAGGTTAGGGAAGAGATTAAAACAGTTAATAAAAATGTAGAGAAAGAAAATAGAAAATTAAGGGAGGAAATAACTACTGAATTAGCTAAGGAAAGGGAAATTAATAGCAAGGAATTAGAAATCTGTAGGAAAAGATTAGAGCAATCAGAGAGGGAAACTAGGAGATTAGCTGTGAGTGTAGATGAGGTAAATGACAAACTGAAAGAAAGATTAAATAACATATGTATGTCTGACAATGTTAGTGATTCTGTGAGTAGTAACACTATTACGGTAGCAGCACGGGACGAAGCGATGCATAATGCGTCCGCGGACATTCCGATGTTAAATTTAAATGCTGGTACATCAGGTAATAGTAATACCAATGTCAATGTTAATGCACGCAATAGTCCACATTTGCAATGGCCCAACCATGTTTTGAATGAAATTTCACCACCAACCTTTGAAAACGAAGAATTTGATGACCCCAAGGCTTTTATAAATAGCATGCAAGAGTATTTTCTTGTAAAAGGTATTCCCGAGGAATATAAGATGACGGTTGTCAGAAAATGTTTTAAAGGCAACGCTTCAAACTGGTTAGAGTTATCAGTAGGATTAAGTAATGATTATCGGACATTTAAGGAAATTTTCTTAAATAGATATTGGGGAGCTAGCAGGCAGGCAAATATAAGACTGGAACTGAGTAATGGGAAATATAACCCGCATAAAGATCAATGCAGGGTTAATTATTTTATGGCTATAGCTAGAAAATGTAAGATGCTTGACCCTCCGATGGGAGAAATAGAATTAATTAATTTAATAACCACACATTTTCCGGAAACAATTCAACACTATCTGATTATTGCGAAGCCGACAACAACAGCGGCAATGATTGACTTGTTAATCGCACTAGAAAGAAATAAGAGCCAAAACGAGGCAAGTAATGAGAGACCTTTTGGAAATAACCGATCTCCAACAAAAATTTTCGGGCAGGGGGCAGGTTCAGGTGATGTCAGGAATTTTGATGCTCGGCAACGGTATCATGGCCCAGTCCCTAAAAACAATAATTACCACCGGAAAAATAATTTTGAGCCTCAGGATAGGAGACATAATTTCGAGCCTCAGGATAGGAGACATAATTTTGAGCCTCAGGATAGAAGAAATAATTTTGAGCCTCAGGATAATAGAAGAAGGGTTGAGAATTATCCACGGGAAAGAAACCCTCAAATTAATTACGTACAGGCAAATAGATATTACGGAGATAGAAGGGGGAGGTACACTAGGAATCGATTTCCTTCGGGAAATAATTATCACCATGATAATAATTGGTACAGACCGAATTCCCCTAGGCAAGAAGAAAGAAATGGGAATAGCAGAATTTCTCCAAATCCGGAAGAAAGGGTAGACGCAATAAACGCGGTAAAAAGATTGGAAGAAACAAATTTTCATCAGGATTCAAACCCGGGACCTTCATATAATGGGAATGGGACAGGAGCCATTAGTAAGCTTTCGGAAAACTCCAAACCCAGTCAACTTCGCCTTCAGTGAAGATTGGGAATGATGAATGTTCTTATTATGGGAAGTACTTCGAAAATAAGGGACAGAGAAGGCAATGTTTGATCGAAAAACATAAAGAAAATACAGAGAATGAAATTTCAATTGATCCGCCGAGAATAAATATTGGTATTAACGGGAAATTATTTCAGGCCATTATTGATACAGGCGCTAATACTACTGTGTGTTCCCAAAATTTTTTGAAAATTTAGTGAGTAGTGGTGTAAAATTATTATCTTTGCCAGTTTATGGGATATATTGCTCTGTAGCAGTAGGTAAAAGGAAAGAAAGGGTAAAATTTCAAGTGATGGTAAAGGTCGAGATCGCACAGAAATGCATTGAAATATTATTTTTGGTTGTACCCAGGCTTGTTTTTGACGTAATAATCGGTTGCGATAGTCTTTATGCTTGGAATTCCATCATAGATTTTGAAAATAGAAGTTTTAAGTTTGAAACCGGACCTGACACCATAATTGTACCATTTTTAGACCATACTTCGAGGATAATTGTACGGGATCAGGTAGAGGAAGAAATGGAGGGGGAAACATTCTTTGTCGAGGTAATAAATATTGGAGCGATGGAATTAGCAGAATTAAAAGTTGGGAACTACGATGAAATAGAGGAACAAAATATTGTGAGTAGAGGTAATTATTTCTGTGATTTTGACGAAGAAAAGAAACCCCGAGAAAACCCAAAATTTAACTTGAAAAATAGTAGTATAAATGAGTACGACGAAAGAAAGGACTGTGTCAAGATAGAAAATTTAATAGAGTCTAAGGTGAACCAAGCTGAGAGACTAAATGAGGAACAAAAAGGAAAATTACGCAAACGTTTAATAGAAAACGGGGGGGTATTCTCGGAAAAGCCTGGAAGATGTAACTGTTACACACATTCGTTTGAAGTAGCGAATAAAATTTTCAAAGAAACTCTAAGTAGCCACCAGATAAATCTATATCATTGTCCTTATTATTTACCTTCAGGGAATCCGACAGAGCGGATATTAAGAGAAATAGGGACTTATTTTCGAGTGCTTACTCATAATAATCATCGAAACTGGGTAAAGTATTGTCCCATCATAGAGAAAATTATTAATAATACTGTAAATACTACAACTGGTTTTGCACCGATACAGATAATGCAGGGAATTGACCCTGAACCCATTTTTAAAAATACTCCAAGAACGATTGAGAGAAGTCAGCCATTATCAGAGGAACAAAGGGCTAAGATCGCTTTTGACAGATTGCAAGAAAAAGCGGAAAAGAGGAAATCAAAAATCAAGAAACGTAAAAATAAATGGAATCCTCAGGTAGGAGATCTAGTCCTCGCCAGGGATTATAAATTATCCAATGCGTTAAGGGGGAGAAGTCATAGATTAGAGCTATTATATAAAGGTCCGGTAATGATTACTGAGAAATTCGGAGAGCATACTTATGAATTAGTGGACATAAAAACAAACAAATCGATTGGGAGATGGCATAAGCAGCTAATAAGACCGTATAGAAATTCCTCAAATAGTATCGAAAAGTAAGAAAAGAAATGGTGAGAAGTAGTTGAAAGAATGGTTGGATCATGAAAATGAGGGCCTAATTGTTTCTATGTAAACTTGTAAATAACTGTAAGAATAACGTAATTAATATTAAGCAAAGTGTATATATCGAGAAAAAAAACAGTGAAGTGGATAATGTGCGTGTGAAAAAAAAAAAAAAAAAAAAAAATTAAAAGTGAAACCAGCAGAACAATCCATAACCATAAAAGACTTTTGATAAAAATAATTATATAGAATCAGAAGATCAATGTAAGAAGAAACATGTAAAATAATATTAAATCACTATGTAGTATTAAAAATATAACCCTATGTGTGTTGAGTGCTGATTTGTGTAATGTAAATATGTGAAGGGTATTCTATGTACAAGCTATGTCTTTAAGAATTTGAGTGTAAACCCTTTTAAGTATTTGTATGTAATTGACGAAAGATTTGCTGAACAATCGCGAAATTTTAACAAGAAAATGATTTTCGGGCAAGACATATACCTTATCATATTCTTACATAATATGATAATGTATATGGGGGGCATTTGTAGCAGTTTTTCTCTATAGCGCTTATGATATACAGAATATATCAAAGTTACAAAATCCATTAATAGCAAAGGGTTAAGAATATGTACCACAGGTGAAGGGATGCCAAAAAGGCACTAGCGAGGGTCATTAGCGAACGTCCCAAACATTAACGTAAACGAGATACAATTAGTTTGGCAAGGTCTTCAACATAAAAAAAAAAAGAGCCTGCTATTGTATTTTTACAAAGTATCGGAAACCCGAGGGGTTTCGCCAGAGGGCAAAGTCTTGACTTAATGAAGTGAGGGCCATTATGGATGTTTGGGAAGCTAAAAGCATATAATGACTGAGGACAGTAGGAGACAGGCATCATTACGAGGGAGAGATACATGTAAGCAACACGGTGAAAGTTCGTTCCAACGATTACTTGAAACTGCATATTTTATTCTATTTAAAATTGTTCAGCAAAGCTTAAACGTGTAAAAATAAAACAAATAAAGGTTCTTACAAAACTACAATATCGCTCTCTGTAACCACCACGGATACCCGAGATTAAGACTCATGTGTGAGCAGCTGTAGGCACCCATAATACGAAGCAGTCAATCGAGTGATATAAATGCTTCAGTATGTTTTGAGTGTGTGTTGTGAGTGTGTTGTGTGTGTTTGAGTGAGTGTGTGTTGTGAGTGTGTTTGAGTGAGTGTGTGTTGTGAGTGTGTTTGAGTGAGTGTGTGTTGTGAGTGTGTTTGAGTGAGTGTGTGTTGTGAATGTGTTGTGTGTGTGTTTGAGTGAGTGTGTGTTGTGAGTGTGTTTGAGTGAGTGTGTGTTTTGAGTGTGTTTGAGTGAGTGTGTGTTGTGAGTGTGTGTTGTGAGTGTGTGTTGTGAGCGTGTGTTGTGAGTGTGTGTTTGGAGCGTATGCTTTGAGTGTGTGTTGTGAGTGTGTTGTGTGTGTTTGAGTGAGTGTGTGTTGTGAGTGTGTTGTGTGTGTTTGAGTGAGTGAGTGTGTGTTGTGAGTGTGTTTGAGTGAGTGTGTGTTGTGAGTGTGTTTGAGTGAGTGTGTTTAAGTAAGTGTGTGTTGTGAGTGTGTGTAGTGAGTGTGTGTTCTGAGTGTGTGTTGTGAGTGTGTGTTGTTGGTGTGTGTTGTGTGTGTTGTGAGCGTGTGTTGTGAGCGTGTGTTGTGAGGGTGTGTTATGAGTGTGTGTTGTGAGTGTGCGTGTCAGTGTGTGTTGTGAGTGTATGTTGTGTGTGCGCGCGCGTGTGTTGTCAATGTGTTTGTGTGAGCGTGTGTTGTGAGCGCGTGTTGTGAGCGTGTGTTGTGAGGGCGTGCTGTGAGCGTGTGTTGTGAGCGTGTGTTTTTAGTGTGTGTTGTGAGTGTGTTTGAGTGAGTGTGTTGTGACTGTGTTGTGAGTGTGTGTTGTGAGTGTTTGTTGTGAGAGTGTGTTGTGAGTGTGTGTTGTGAGTGTGTGCTATGAGGGTGTGTTGTGAGTGTGTGTTATTAGTGTGTGTTGTGAGTGTGTGTTGTGTGTGCGCGCGTGTGTGTTGTCAATGTGTTTGAGTGAGCGTGTGTTGTGAGCGTGTGTTGTGAGCGTGTGTTGTGAGTGTGTGTTGTGAGTGTGTGTTGTGAGTGTGTGTTGTAAGTCTTTGTGAGTGTGTTTCAGTGTGTGTGCGCGCGCGTGTGTTGTGAGTGTGTTGTGAGTGTGTGAGTGAGTGTGTGTTGTGAGTGTGTGTTGTGAGTCTGTGTTATGAGTGTGTGTTGTGAGTATGCGTGTGAGTATGTGTTGTGAGTGTGTGTTGTGTGTGAACGCGCGTGTGTTGTCGATGTGTTTAAGTGAGCGTGTGTTGTGAGCGTATGCTTTGTGTGTGTGTGTTGTGAGTGTGTTGTGTGTGTGTTTGAGTGTGTTTGAGTGAGTTTGTTGTGAGTGTGTGTTGTGAGTGTGTGTTGTGAGTGTGTGTTGTGAGTGTGTGTTGTGAGTGTGTGTTGTGAGTGTGTGTTGTGAGTGTGTGTTGTGAGTGTGTGTTGTGAGCGTGTGTTGTGAGTGTGTGTTGTGAGCGTATGTTTTGAGTGTGTGTTGTGAGTGTGTTGTGTGTGTTTGAGTGAGTGTGTGTTGTGAGTGTGTTTGAGTGAGTGTGTGTTGTGAGTGTGTTTGAGTGAGTGTGTGTTGTGAGTGTGTTGTGTGTGTTTGAGTGAGTGTGTGTTGTGAGTGTGTTTGAGTGAGTGTGTGTTGTGAGTGTGTGTTGTGAGTGTGTTTGAGTGAGTGTGTGTTGTGAGTGTGTTTGAGTGAGTGTGTGTTGTGTGTGTGTTTGAGTGAGTGTGTGTTGTGAGTGTGTTTGAGTGAGTATATTTGAGTGTGCGTATGTTTTGAGTGTGTGTTGTGAGTGTGTTGTGTGTGTGTTTGAGTGAGTGTGTTTGAGTGAGTGTGTGTTGTGAGTGTGTTTGAGTGAGTGTGTGTTGTGAGTGTGTTGTGTGTGTTTGAGTGAGTGTGTGTTGTGAGTGTGTTTGAGTGAGTGTGTGTTGTGAGTGTGTTTGAGTGAGTGTGTGTTGTGAGTGTGTGTTGTGAGTGTGTGTTGTGAGCGTGTGTTGTGAGTGTGTGTTGTGAGCGTATGCTTTGAGTGTGTGTTGTGAGTGTGTGTTGTGAGTGTGTTGTGTGTGTTTGAGTGAGTGTGTGTTGTGAGTGTGTTTGAGTGAGTGTGTGTTGTGAGTGTGTTTGAGTGAGTGTGTGTTGTGAGTGTGTTGTGTGTGTTTGAGTGAGTGAGTGTGTGTTGTGAGTGTGTTTGAGTGAGTGTGTGTTGTGAGTGTGTTTGAGTGAGTGTGTTTGAGTAAGTGTGTGTTGTGAGTGTGTGTAGTGAGTGTGTATTCTGAGTGTGTGTTGTGAGTGTGTGTTGTGTGTGTTGTGAGCGTGTGTTGTGAGGGTGTATTGTGAGTGTGTGTTATGAGTGTGTGTTGTGAGTGTGCGTGTCAGTGTGTGTTGTGAGTGTATGTTGTGTGTGCGCGCGCGTGTGTTGTCAATGTGTTTGAGTGAGCGTGTGTTGTGAGCGTGTGTTGTGAGCGCGTGTTGTGAGCGTGTGTTGTGAGCGCGTGCTGTGAGCGTGTGTTGTGAGCGTGTGTTTTTTAGTGTGTGTTGTGAGTGTGTTTGAGTGAGTGTGTTGTGACTGTGTTGTGAGTGTGTGTTGTGAGTGTTTGTTGTGAGAGTGTGTTGTGAGTGTGTGTTGTGAGAGTGTGCTATGAGGGTGTGTTGTGAGTGTGTGTTATGAGTGTGTGTTGTGAGTGTGTGTTGTGTGTGCGCGCGTGTGTGTTGTCAATGTGTTTGAGTGAGCGTGTGTTGTGAGCGTGTGTTGTGAGCGTGTGTTGTGAGCGTGTGTTGTGAGTGTGTGTTGTGAGTGTGTGTTGTGAGTGTGTGTTGTGAGTCTTTGTGAGTGTGTTTCAGTGTGTGTGCGCGCGCGCGTGTGTTGTGAGTGTGTTGTGAGTGTGTGAGTGAGTGTGTGTTGTGAGTGTGTGTTATGAGTGTGTGTTATGAGTGTGTGTTGTGAGTATGCGTGTGAGTATGTGTTGTGAGTGTGTGTTGTGTGTGAACGCGCGTGTGTTGTCGATGTGTTTAAGTGAGCGTGTGTTGTGAGTGTGTGTTGTGAGCGTATGCTTTGTGTGTGTTGTGAGTGTGTTGTGTGTGTGTTTGAGTGTGTTTGAGTGAGTGTGTTGTGAGTGTGTGTTGTGAGTGTGTGTTGTGAGTGTGTGTTGTGAGTGTGTGTTGTGAGTGTGTGTTGTGCGTGTGTGTTGTGAGCGTGTGCTGTGAGTGTGTGTTGTGAGCGTATGTTTTGAGTGTGTTGTGAGTGTGTTGTGTGTGTTTGAGTGAGTGTGTGTTGTGAGTGTGTTTGAGTGAGTGTGTGTTGTGAGTGTGTGTTGTGAGTGTGTTGTGTGTGTGTTTGAGTGAGTGTGTGTTGTGAGTGTGTGTTGTGAGTGTGTTTGAGTGAGTGTGTGTTATGAGTGTGTGTTGTGAGTGTGCGTGTCAGTGTGTGTTGTGAGTGTATTTTGTGTGTGCGCCCGCGTGTGTTGTCAATGTGTTTGAGTGAGCGTGTGTTGTGAGCGTGTGTTGTGAGTGTGTGTTGTGAGCGTGTGTTGTGAGCGCGTGTTGTGAGCGTGTGTTGTGAGCGCGTGCTGTGAGCGTGTGTTGTGAGCGTGTGTTTTTTAGTGTGTGTTGTGAGTGTGTTTGAGTGAGTGTGTTTTGTGAGTGTGTGCTGTGAGTATGTGTTGTGAGAGTGTTTTGTGAGTGTGTTTGAGTGTGTTTGAGTGAGTGTGTTGTGAGAGTGTGTTGTGAGTGTGTGTTGTGAGTGTTTGTTGTGAGTGAGTGTTATGAGTGTGTGTTGTGAGTGTGTGTTGTGAGTGTGTGTTGTGAGTGTGTGTTGTGAGTGTGTGTTGTTAGTGTTTGTTTGAGTGTGTGTGCGCGCGTGTGTTATGAGTGTGTTGTGAGTGTGTGAGTGAGTGTGTGTGAGTGAGTGTGTGTAGTCAGTGTGTGTTGTGAGTGTGTGTTTTATGAGTGTGTGTTGTGTGTGTTTGAGTGAGTGTGTGTTGTGAGTGTGTGTTTTGAGTGTGTGTTGTGAATGTGTGTTGTGAGCGTGTGTTGTGTGTGTTGTGAGTGTTTTGTGAGTGTGTGAGTGAGTGTGTGTGGGTGTGAATGTGTGTTTGCGCACGTGTGTTGTGATTGTTTGTGCGCGCGCGTGTGTGTGTGAGTGTGTGTGCGTGTATTGTGTGTGTGAGTGAGTGAGTGACTGAGTGAGTGTGTTTGGGTGAGTGAGTGTGTGTGCGCGTGCGTGTGTTGTGAATGTGTGTGTGAGTGCGTGTTTGTGCACCTGTTTGTGTGTGCGTGTGAGTGCGCGTGTAAGTGAGTGTGATTGTGTGTGCGCGTGTTGTGAGTGTGTGTGTGCACGTACTGTGAGTGTGTGTGAGTGTGTGCAGGTGTTTGTGTATGCGTGTGAGTGTGTGTGTAAGTGAGTGTGAGTGTGTGTGCGCGTGTGAGTGCGTGTGTGAGTGTGAGTGTGTATGTGCACGTGTTGTGAGTGTGTGTGAGTGTGTGTTTGCGTGTTTGTATGTGTATGTGTGTGAGTGTGTGTGAGTATGTGTATGCGCGTGTTGTGAGTGTGTGAGTGTGTGTGCACGTGTTTTGAGTGCGTGTGTGTGAGTGTGTGTGCACGTGTTTGTGTATGCGTGTGAGTGTGTGTGTGCGTGTTTGTGTGTGTATGTGTGTGTTTGTGTGTGAGCAGCATAAGGTTGGATAAATACCTGACTGATATTTGCGATCAGTATCTCTCAAGATGCGAAATTCCAAGAAAATCCCCGCCTCCCCAGACAACGTTTTACTTGAAAACTTTTCCCATAACTTTTGTTTCCTCTGTTTTTATCAAAATTCCATGCATTGAAGATATTTACATGACAAAATGTATGTTTTCAATTTTCTGAGAACAGCATGTGAAGTTCACTTTATCCGGAAGACATTTTGTGTCTTCCGTAACATGTAAGTAATAAGAGATACAAAAAACTTACTGCACAAAAACGGAAGATGTCTTTAAACACACAATTTATTGAAAATAGCTTTTGTGGCATCGGCCATTTCCGGCATTTTCGTTAGTATTGGTTTGCATGCTTCAATACCTACTTATAATTCATTTTAAGTTCTCTAGATTTTACTTGTTTCTCGGTATGTCACAAAAAGAACGTGGAATTTCATGTCCATCATACAGCAATGCACTTTTAACATTTTGACTGTCTTTACCCGTTTTGTACATATAACAACAGGCATGTGTAACAAAACGATTTATGCAAACGTAACGATGTCCAACGTTGTCTCTTTGGAGACGCATACTTAATGAGTGGCTATAGCCCACTCCACTCCTCCAGTCGAAGGAACAGACAGTCAGTATGCAGTGACGGACACAAAGCAGTCCATTCCATGACAGTTTTTAAGTCATACCTTGAATTTTCTGGGAATGTTCTCAGAAGACCTCCTCATTCTGGATGACATTGGCATGAATGGCGAACAGTAAGAGGCAGACAAAAACTTACTAAATAAAAAGTGTGGATCTGGTTAAAAGACACAATTTATGTCAAATACTTCTTTATTCTTTTGAGTGAACCATTTCTGAGATATTCTTTCTTATTTATTTATGCCAACAACATCTTTGTTTGAATTTTCCAATACTTTTCTCAAACAGGAACATGCTATCCGTTTTTTATTTGTTAGCCTTGCAAAGATAACGGAATTTTAAAGGCATCGCATAGCAACCAGCTCTTAAAATATTTCACTGTTGCTTAAACCGTATTGTATTCCCATATTCCCCTTGCACCTACAAGAACATTAGCAATAAAACAATTTCTGAAAATGCTTGTGTCAATTAAAATGAAGTAGATAGAAAAATAAGCATTCGCAAGAATAGTTTGTATAAGAGTGAGTATAGCTCTACATATATTTGCGAACAGAGTTTCTCCAAATTGGGCTATATTAATAGTCTGTATAACAATATGTTATTCGACGATCACTTGGTGTATCTTCTAAGGTTATGCACTTCGACTTTGTCGCCAAATATTTATAGACTTCTTAAACATAAGCAGTATCAAAGAAGTCACTATTGAATAGATGTTTATTGCATAAGCTTTGAACGTGATTTCGTAAACGAAATGCGACATAAATGTATCCAAACTGCCACTGCAACACAATGCACGGTTGGGGTTAAAGAGTGGCAAAGCCCGCCTATAGTGGAAGGAGGTAAGACCAATCTCCCCTCTTTCGCAAACGTTGCACATCGCTGCTTTATCGTAATTGAGACGGGGTTTTATTTTGCGTAATAAGCTTCACGTTGCGGCGCCATTTGGGACGGAGCGGTGTAGTAACTGTTTCCCCTAATTGTGTTGTCCCCTATCTTTTGTGAAATTGTTTGAAATATTGATGCATTCGATGTGATGCATATTTTGATTTACAGTTTTTCTCCCCTGGTTGTCTCGGTGTAACTCAGGCTCCATGTAAATTCCAATTCACAGGGGGAAGACGATGAACGACAATTATAAATATGTGCTCTGAAATAATGTTTATAAACGAATAAAACACTCTAATCTTTTATTTTTTGTAACTGTTACGATTATTGTATCATGATTCACAAATTATATCTTAATATTTCACTTTACTCACAATAGTTTTGCTAAACGCGTTTTCTTGCTGAGAAAAGCTTTGTTTCTCTTTTCTGGCACCATAACCTTTTGCGATCGCCAGTTGTGAACTTTCCCATATGACTTGTTGACAAACTTTTTTTAAAGTTGATATTTACAATTAACTCCAAGTGCAATTCACAAAATATGTTCTTTAACGCTTAATTATAATTAATTAAATAACATAATGGTTTCTCTTTTTCTTTCCTTTGAATAAACTAACGCGAATTTTGTAAAAATTGGCCTGAGGGCCTAAAAATAATAGTCTGCCTCATAACTTGAAGTAGGTACAAGAATAAGCTTTTGCAAGAATAGCTTGTGAAAGTTATAAAATAAGCCATAGTGAGTAGAGAAAGTCGTGTGATTGTAACACATAAATAGCTATTTCCTCCAATGGTGAATGAAGTTGTATCTAACCAACAGTTTGCGTTCTTTTCTGATGAATCATAATTTTAATTTAATAGCCAGTAAAACACATCTGTTTCCATATCTACTTAAAAGTATCTATGGTGGAACCTAATCATTTTAGCGCGAATGTGTTTTCCTGCGCTGTCGCTTCCTCCAATGGCTGAAGTAGAGTTCGATATAGAAGAAACAGCTTATTGGAATACCCAAAAACCAACTGTGACATTTTCCCCATTATGGCGCGGTCTGGTTATATTCCATCTATTAGGTTCCATTAGTACCGCCAATTATTCATAAAATATAACCACGGTAAAGCTACGGCCATAGTTGGTTTTATTGCATCCGTTATGTTGCCACAGAAGTCCTTAATTTTGAACCCGTTGAAGGGATTCTCTTTAGACGCCGTATTAATTAATCAATCAATCGATCTGTGGACGCTATTGTATTGCTCTTATGTGCGTGGTTTTGTCCTGAATTGTTTCAGAGCATTATATGCAGTCATAGTTACTGTTGTTATTTTTTTCGCAACACAGTAGTGCATTAAATATATATTACGATATTTAGAGTTCCGAAGTGATTTTATCCAAAAGTATTATTGGAGAACAAGATTTGCC
Organism: Tenodera sinensis; assembly: GCA_030765045.1. NCBI lineage: Eukaryota > Metazoa > Arthropoda > Insecta > Mantodea > Mantidae > Tenodera > Tenodera sinensis. The sequence continues at coordinate 204,724,520 of CM060964.1, read as the reverse complement.
GAAGGTGAGTGCGTTCATGTGTTGTGTGGTAACGATATTCAAGCCTTATTGTCGATTGAAGGCATGTTACTTCAACCCTGTGATATTTGAGGTTAGAAATAACGCTTTTATTATGTAGGTTACCAGTACTGCTTTTTGGTGTAATGCCCACCGCAATTTAGTTTAATGTTGGCGATATTGAATTATTAGGAACTGACGATAAGCTGTTTCCCCTATACTACCTCCAGTAGGAATCGATTCATATATAACTTAGCCGATCAGTAAGGATATTTTCCCTGCATGGAGTAGATTACGCGATAGATGGTTCCACTTTACTGCTGTGAACATCCTAATTGAGATGTCAGTCCAATTATAAAATGGACTATAGGTACTATCTTTCACAAAAGTAAATACCCAACATCAGTGAGACCTGCGCGAAGGGTCACCCAATTCTCAGGCGTATACTTGCATAGATAGTATGAGAATTAAATTAGACATATGCTTCCCTTGCTGTTCACCTCACCTCGAAGTTTTGAAAAGTAATATTTCAGCATTCCTTCTACATTAACAGGCAAACATTGCAAATTTAACTTCAGTGTACCTGCAGAAAATATGTTGTTATTGGGATTTGATTAAATAGTAGACTAGAGGTAACAAAGATGCCAATGTTGGGTGCTTTACTTACCAACGTAAGCTTAATCATACACGTGAAAGTTCTGTATTCGGTAGGAGCCGAAACCGTTAAGGCATGTTACCGCTGGCCCTGAACATGGATCGAATCCCGTGAGGCGCATCTTTTATCCCCGTACCCTTCTGTCTTATGGGACCATAATTAATTGTACAATCTGTGCCAAATAGTATTATACGCACTATTATCATATTGTTGCAAAACTATTGAAATTTTAGAACTGAAAGCTTTAGAAGATATTGATTGCAATTGTAGATAAAATAGTGAATACGCGTACTTCAACTCTCAATCACTCTTCCAGAAATTAATACCTAATTTTCTCATTTTCAATATTTTCTCTTAAATACCCGCATTCATAGGCATCTGTCTATAAATATCGAAGGTTATTGCCCAGTTAAAGAATTTACTTCCATCACGCACTATTAATGTTTACTTAACTTACAATGGATATAAGAAAGTATTATATCTTGTTCATGCACGGAAACAGAAGTGTTTCAGGCACAAGAAACGAAAATAATTACTATAGAAAATTTAATTACTCAGCATCATTACATTCATTTATAGTTCATTATGCAGTAATATGACACAATGATCGTACTATCTGAGAATGAACTTTCAAACTCCTACCAATAGCCACATAACGGCCTCGGCTATTTCTGCGTTGGACAACATGCGCTCTATTCATATGATATTCAGTTATATTCTATCATTAGCAAATTTCTTTGCAAGGTGGAAAGTTCGTAGCACCATTAGCAAAGGTTTAAATAGTGTGCTTTTGTTTCTAGATATTCATTTATATTTATTTAGAGAGCAAAAGGAGTACTTTAACTAGAACATACGCAAGTGTTCCAAGTGGAGTATGAATTCGTTTCGTTGCTTTATTTTTTAGTGGCAGGCAAATTATGAAATTGTTAAAACGATATAATGTTTCTTACACGTTCCCATCAAACACATGATGGGAACTTTAACCAATAAGGCTTGTAAATGTCAGATATGCATGCTGACTAATAATTATCAATATTCTCCAGGTATTCGTTGTATCTTGTTTCAGAAGTCCGAGGTTTAAGGGACACTGTTCAGGTGGAACTGCTGCAAGATCAGACCCATGTCATGCTCAACGAATACTGCGTAGTACGCCATAAGGCCCGTTTTGGGAAACTGTTGCTCCTGCTACCATCTGTTGGCGGTCTCAGTCGACAAAGTCTAGAAGAGCTCTTCTTCCGCAAGACTGTGGGCGATGTACCTATCGAGCGCTTGTTGGGGGACATGGTCAAATCGACGAGTATATCCGTAACCTCACTAAATCATGTGTGATCTGTGCTTTTGATTGGTTCAATAAACTCAAATGTAGTAAAACCTCCAGTTGTTTCTTGCCCGTAGCACAGACCTGTAACCTTTACCAATTTAAAGTATGTCTCAATATTAATATTCAAGTTCCATATATAGCTGTTGTTTACAGATATCTACAATCTGATGGCATAGTCTTTTTGGACAATGCATAGCTGCAGGTTACGGTTTACGTTCTATGTGGATCGGCAACCCAAATTTCTAAACGTACCTACATATGTATATACCTTCAAAATAGAACACATTTAACTTGGAACTTAAATAATTCAACATGTAAAGGAATTTAAGAATAACTATGTTTGTCACAAATCATTATTGTTAAATTTGAGTAATAAGGTTGCAATACAAGTGCTGTACGTGCATATTTGCAGAACGAGGAAGAAATTTAAAAATCGAGACGAAGTCGAGTGTTCTCACTTCCGAGTTTCTGAAAAGAATTTTTTCAATGATAGAAAATAATATAAATATTTACGTGAAAATAAAATTAATTACTGCCCCTCTTCAAAAGTAGTATCAAGATCAAGCGCGCTAGTCTCCGCGCACCGGTGGTGAATTGGTCACGCTTGGTAATGTTGACTATACCAGTGAGCAATTGAGGGTAAAATGACTTCTTGCGCCGAAAATGCTATATTTAGATACTGCATGAATTAAATCGTATATAGGTAAATATTGACAAATGAAGGTAAGTAAAGATGATAAAATTTAAATAATAAAATTCATCTATCAAATATGATTAGGTATATTTCACGTCTATAGCAATAAATATACTCATCAATAGTTGGGGGATTAAATACAGTTTGTTGATGACTGCGGTAAAAATACAAAACGCACATGAGTGGGAAACGGTTAACAAGACACTACTGTCGAATAAAAGTCTTTGTATAACATATGTTGTCCTATGACGTTCTAATACTATTTGATTTCACATTTCTTTCCTGGTTTTATAGTCAGCTTTCTACACGCGTCTTTTTTCAAACGTATATAGTATCACTTAAACAAGTTACGCATCCTTAGAAATGTATAGTAAGTATATACTTCGAATTTGCCACAAACGACCACAGGTGTGTCTGTCTATATGCTAAGCGGCTAAGGCACAGTGCTCAACCTGCCACGCAGTGATACAAGCCTGTGGGTGACAATCGCCGCGCCGTACACCCGGTCGAGTGATTGCCTGATGAGCCACCAAGTATAGGTTGCGCGTTCGTTCTTGACGAATGACCTTGAGCAGAAATCCAATGAGTGGGCCTACCCTTAATAAACAGGTCAGCAAATGTTTATGCTACGATAACAGACACCTCTGTTTTCCTCTGTCGCGTTTGTGTATACAGTCGACTGCACAAGTTTTGTGCGGTACGGATGTATGTATGCATGCAACGAAAATAGCAATTCAGACGAGGGAGAGATGTCGGGAATAGAATAAATGCAAGAAAGTTAAGTGGAAACAGTTATAGAGGTATAGTGTATAATACGTGTGGCTGATATTACTGCAAGTGTCATAAATTGATTTGTAGTGTTGTACTACTTCAGCTCAGAAGCATGCGCGTCATCTCACTGCAGACTGTACCTCCTCTCTCTCGTTCCCGCAAAAGCTGAGTAGAGACTCGCATTCAACCTTTCATATAAAATTTTGATTCGTCAAGAAGTAACGCGCGACCTATACCTACTGTGTTCCTCTCAAGAGAATGTGACTGTAAGGAATTTGTTTGATATGAGTTTTCTGAGAGAAATTACGGCTAGAATTTCAACATATCAACAAGGCTTATGCCTCTTAAAAAACATGCCTCTTAAGCTAACAATGCTGAAATACTAACGTTGCGCGGATCGTGTGTCAAACAGATTCCTTACAACCACATTTTCATGACAGGAAAATAGTAGTTAATCTAGATAGTAGATCTATTTATGACATCATCGTGAGCTGCCATGTGCTACCGTTGCCCCTTTCCGCTCCAGAGAGCTGAACACCCCTCAGACGTTTTCTCGTCATATGCCTACAGGAGGGTGATGGATGGGCTTCATGGCCAATCACTTCTCCGCAGGCTCTAGTCGCGAAACCTAAAATTTTATGTTACCGAAGAGCAGATTGGGACGAAAAGGAAACGGTGACATGTGGAAGTACTGGACATAACTGTTTTCAAATACCTTTAATATCTTCATAATAGCACCCCATTGATACCTCATGTTCCCAACGACACAGTATTTTGATTATGGCGCATCGTTTAATATAATCGCCAGACATGCACGTGATCTTCCCCATGATCTATATATATATATATATATATATATATATATATATATATATATATATATATATATATACATATATATATTTTTTTTAAAGATAACTCATTCCTCTATAAAATGTTTAATTTAATATCATAGGAGCTGAAAACAAAACTATGTGACAAGACTAATCTCATTGGCTAGTAAACACCTACAAGTTTTATGTATGTAGCTCTTTCCCCTACTAAAGCACCTTTTATTGCTAGATGTAGCAAAACTAAGTCAGCTTCCCACTGTCATTCGTTATGTAAAAGAGAATGAAAGAGTTTTAGGTTTCACGGATAGTAATACTCGCAATGCAGTTACGTTAAGTAATCATCAGGCTTCGGATGTATGTCATGTCATATTTTTGTCCTTACACCCATTCTCACCGCAAACACAAATTAAGCACGAACTTCACATTTTAATCCTAATTAGACAATTTTTATTTTGCACATTAAGCCATATTTTTGTCATTTTTATGGTTTTGGTCATATTTTGGTCACATCTGTCATATTTCGTCATATTTCGCTTATGAATTCGAAACGAATACAGTTATGCAATAAATGCCCTGAATGGTGAAGTTAACATTTTTCGGGAAAAGAGTCACTAATATTTTGGTTTGACTGTAACTGGAATGTGAAGTTAAGGGACAATAACAGTGCAGGTAAAACGCTGGTACTATATTCTGTGTAGAATAAGTTGGCAGCCAGCATGTAGAAAGAGAAAGCAGTACTCACCCTCTCGCTCGCACGCAGTGTTGTGACGATCCTCTCAAGGGAAAGGAGCAAGTGGACTGACTCCACTGCTATAACTAGGCAATACTGAGTGAGAGGTGTCACAGTGAACGAGATTTGACAACAAGAACGATTTTAACCCTAAAAGTATTCCTTTAATGAGGGTTCTTCATTGTACTCAAGGGAGCGGACTCAGGTGATTTCCAACCAATATCGCTATCTCTTTCTGCCAACTTATTCCGCGCCTACTACCTAGGCGGCCCGGGTTCGATCCCAGGGACCCGCATGTGGTATTCGTGATGGACGAAGCGGCGTCAGGGCGGGTTTTCTCCGGGTACTCCGGTTTCCCCCGCCATCTGATTCCATCGGTGCTCCATCTTCATGTATCATCAGTGTCACCGCCTGCGGTGCCGTAATAGTAAAAGCGGGCGTTAAACACTACAACAACAACTTATTCCGCACAGACTCTAAGATCACAATGCTGGCTAACACTTTCCCGTCCCTCCTTGTTGCTTTTCATTTCAGTTCACATTTGAAGTCGTATCTGGAAGCATTAGCATGCTGAAGGTTAAATGTTCCGAGAGTGTAGAACTAAAAAGTTTTAATATAACGTTTGTAGAAAAACATTTCAGCGCTGACGGGAAAGTTATTTACTGCAAAACGTGTGAAGTGAAAGTGACATCTGCAAAATGACTTAAGGTTCAGCAGCATTGTAACACGGTCAAACATGTGAACAGCATAAACAGAAAGTCAGTTCAAGAAACGAGACAGAGACTTTAGTAAGATGTGACAGCCTCTTCGACACAAAGAAATGTGTCGAATTTCTCTAAGGACCTGTGTGAGATGATGGTGTCTGTCAACATCCCTCTAAATAAGGCTAGCAACGAACAGTTCATAACATTTATGGAAAAATACACAAGTCACACAGTTCCAAACGAATCTACACTGAGAAAAAATTATGTACCAGCGTATTATGAAAGTACGGTGCAAAAAGTCAGAAACATTGTAGGCAACAATAAGATTTGGGTTTCAATAAATGAAACTACAGACGCTTGCGGAAGATATGTTGCAAATATTATTGTTGGCACACTATTTCCTGGTCGCCCTGGTGATATATTTTTGCTCGATTGTGAAGCACTTGAAGGAGCAAACCATTCTACAATTGCTGGACTTTTTGACAATGCTATGAAGCTGCTGTGGGATGGTGAAGTAAAACGGGAACAAGTTTTACTGTTTGTCACTGATGCTGCGCCATACATGGTGAAAGATGGCAAAGGCCTTAAAATGCTCTATCCAAAAATTGTGCATTTAATATGCTTTAGTCATGGTTTGCACAGAGTTGCAGAGGAAGTAAGAGTGCATTTTCATGCTGTGGATATATTGGTATCAAATGTGGAAAAAAAAATTTCTAAAACCTCCAAAGAGACTGACAAAATTTCAACAACACAGACCTTCACTTCCACTTCCTCCCCAGTCAATACTGACAAGATGAGCTACATGGCTTAGTGCAACTGAATATTACTGCGAAAATTATGAAACTATTGAGGAAATTATCAACGAATTTGGCAGTCGTGAGGCATCTTCAATTAAACTTGTGCAAGAATTATTCTCCAGCAGTTCGAAGAGAAATTTGGCGTACATCAAGTCAAATTATGGAGGCGGCACAAGAGCAATTTCTCGTCTAGAGACAGTTGGTTTGGAACTGCATGAAAGTTTGGAGCAAGTAAAAAGTATAGAAAGTGAGCTAGCACAAGGAAGAGGAAGTGTTGGGATTGCTGTAAAGAACAAACTTTGTAACGTGTTGAATGGAAATGTGGGATACGTAACACTGTGCAAAATTAAATATATTCTAAGTGGCGGTGATGCTGTTCTGGAAGAAGATGAACCAAAGCTAAATTGCGATGACTTGACCTTTTTTTAAATATGCGCCTGCGACATCCTGTGACGTCGAAAGGAGCTTCTCAAGGTTTAAGATAATCTTAAGTGACAACAGGAGAAGATTCCTGTTCGAGAATCTGAAAATGCACGTGGTTATATACTGCAATGCAGACAAAAATGGAAATATAATTAACTTAATATTTAAGTCCTAATTAATAGGTAACTTAATTTTATAATTAGCGCAAATGTTAATATTTTATAGGGAGGTGCATGGTCTACAAAATATTGTTTGGGGCTGATGAAACAAGCAAACAGAAGCAAATTCTTTGAATTTAGAAGTACATTACAGATAAAACTGTAAATCACCTTTAATATTCTTAAAATGTGGTTGGTTGATTGAATTCATGTATCAAATGTAATACTTTAGTGTCATTAAAAGTTTTGATTTTGAATTTCATTTTAAGAAAATACGTTCTTTTTTGGCCATATTTTAGGATTTTTGGGTCATAAACATCCTAGCTCTAGTGATCATGTTCCTCTACAGAATCCTTTAGACTTACAGTGTGTCAGAACAAGCTCAAGGATGACGTTGATGCAACATTTTCTGGTCATTTAAATGGATTGCAAGCATCAGTGAAGAAAGTACGGTGTAAGATATGTTTCGTGACACTGAATGATTTATGTTCATTTTTATTTTCTCTACCACGCACATAGTAGGTTGAGGAGCTATTGCGTTCCACCCAAAACTTGGATACCAGATTTCACTAGTAATGCTCGTTTTGGTGTACCTTGACTACAGTTAGTTTTAGGGGAAGATCCGTGTATATGTGTGTGTATGTGTGTGTTGTGTGAATGTGTATAATTCAAAAACGAGAGGTCGGTTTTGGTAATTAAGTTCAACCACTTCCAAGTCTGTGACACAAAGATTTTAAACAACCCCCACCACAAACAACCGTTTACATGGAAAAGATCTCGAAAGTTTTGATTTTCTCAAAAACGGCTCTAGATATTTTGATCAAAATGCCATATGTTTAAGGTACACTAGTGTCCAAGCATAATTAGGAAAACGAGAACTGAATGGGATACTGGTGAACGAGCTCTATTAAACGTTATCACAGTGTGTGCCCTCCCTTACTTGTCTATGATAACGTGAGGAGGGGAATGTTGCACCTCGACCGAAAGGTGGTCTTTTGTGCCTGTGCACCTTATATTGCACCCCCGGGAGGAAGGATGAGGCGAATGGATCCTAAGGGTGGCCGTTCCGGCCACGACAGAGCAGAAAGCAGGGTCCTTATATTTTCCCAAATAGATGCACCCCGGCGGAGGCTGGCTTAGCTCCCCTCCCCCTTCACTCGGGCTTGTACCATCACATAGGGGGGGGGTGGAAACCAGTGGCTCACCTTCCAATCGGACAAGATTTCAGAGCGCATTAGTTCCCCGTGCCGTGCTGCTACCGCGACGCTTCCAAGCCTGACAGAAACCTAACGGGATGAAGGGTGAAATGAAATTATTAATGTAACGAAATGGAGTGACAGGAAATTCGGAGGATATGGAAATTCTTCCCAGCATTCGTCTGACAACCCGGGGAAACCTCCGTAAAACCCATGGGTCAGGAACGTGGGCCACGGGGATGGAACCAGCGACCTCCCAAATGCGGGCCACAGACATTACCGTCTGAGCCTTCCCACTCAGTCTGCGATAGGCACGTGCTTCAGAGGTCAACCAAACCAGAGGGGCAAATCAGTACAAGAGTATGAGACTTAGTGCGTGACCCATTTGTTATTGTTCTATAATTGTGGACAGAGGGTTGTTTCTTCACAAAGTGCTACAGGACAGTACCGACATGCCGCAAAGACGTCAAGTGGACCCTGTTTTACAAGGTAGAACAATCGGATGTCTAGAGGCAGGTCAGACACAGGCCGGCCGCAGCCTCTCGGCCCCTCAATGTGATACAAAGTGTCATTTCCAGGCTTTAAAGTTGTTTTTATTTATGGACGCTCTTTAACTTCTATGGCTCTCAGCGTCCCCCTCTATACGAGTATTGTGTTGTGGAAGACCACTTAATTTTGCTCAGAGGCCTCTTAATCAGGCTTGAGGTTATTTTACGTGCCGTAAATCTACGACACGGGACCAACGGAATAATCAGATGTTTTTGGTCCTTCGTGAAGAACCTACCGAGTTTTAACAGTAATCTCTGATGCAACCATGATGAATACTGCATAACACCAGGATGGCTAGATGGCATGCCATGTTGATTTTAATGTTTTACTAAGATAACCTTTAATTGTATATTGCTGACCATAATCATTCCTCTACCAGTGGTAAACAAGAAACAAAATCTGATATGTTGCACTGACACGACTTTCTCTACTCTTGTACTAACCATTCTTAAAAACTCTTATTCCTATATCTTATTCGTGTTAGCTAAGATAAACATTTGTACAAATTATCTTATTGCTTATTTCCTTGTAGGTGCAAGGGGAATATTAGAATACAGTGGACTTTGTGCGATAATAAAATCTTTTAAAGCTTTGAGATTCCGTTCTCTTTGCACACTTAACATATAAAAAATGAACAACAATGTTCCATTTCACGAACGTTTTAAGTTTTCCGAAACTCACACACAGAACAAGGAATATCTCGGAAATGGTTCACGCTACAAGACAATTTATTCAGACATAAATTGTGCATTTTAGCAAGATCTACATTTTTTGTGTAGTATGATTTTGTCTATCACTAACGGTTTACCAGTTATGCAAAAGTCGTCCAGAGTAAATACGACCACAGGGGCTATAGCCAGAAAATTCAAGAAATAAATTTCATTTGTCATAAACATATCTCAAACACATTACAGTTTAATCAAAATCGTTAGAGCCATTTTCAAGAAAATAAAAATTTTTGAAAAATGTTTCATATAGGTGGTAGTTTAGGGTGGCCTATTTTCTTCAAAATCTTCGTGTCACATGCTTGAAAGACTTTAAACTTAAATACCAACTTTGTTTTTTAACCGGCTTTTCGTTTTTGAGTTACACTGTCCACAGACTGACAGACTGACACACAGACACACACACACGCACACACACACGGACCTTTTTCTAAAAATGCTTTTTTTTTTTATTCAGGGGGTGTCAAAACATATATTTCTGGTGAAATCTCGACATCGAATTTTTGGGTGGAATACAGTATTTCCTTCTACTTACATTAGAGAAAGTAATACGAGCAGTTACGACAGCATGAGTAAAGATACTGAGTTGTCATAATCTACCCATAATAAACTTTAATAAATTATAACTTTATAAAATATTTGGGTACAGTGAGTCTTATAACTCAGCACCTTACACCTTCTAGCTCTTAAACAATTTTAAACTATGAAGATAGTGCTCAGTGGTGATTACTTCTCAGTTACGCTGAATGCGTTGATTAAAATTTGACGGAGAGACAAATAAACATTGGCAAATTAAGTACAGTATTATCTCGCATTTACATTCCGATCTTTTGTGTGTCCTCGTCATTTAAAACACTTTTTGTTGTTCCCTTCAGATTTCCTTTGTTTACGAATCCTCAACTTTGCCTGTTTGAAAAGTTTTATATTTTCCACCATTTACCTCATGTCATACAATTTAAGCAGGAGAAAAATTATAATAAATGATTAATAAGAAACACTTAATTTTCAGCATTACACTTTCGCAATCCTACGTGGCCAGGCATGTGATGATGAAATCATCCACATTTTGCAATCTACAGTGCACGATTATCGTGAGATCATTAAGCAATTCCATATTCACTATGCCAAAGTTTTTCATTCAGATTTTACTGATTTTGTTGCTGCAGTTGTAGAAGTAGTTACTGGTGATTCATATTACATTAAGTTTTTACATTTTCTCATTGATTCGTTACTGTTTTTTCTTTCTTGTTGAGTTAACATATTTGTTATCCAAGTCGAGCGGTCAGCTATTTGTTGTATCTTTCTGTTGTTATTGTTTTGTTGTGAGAGTTTACACTCCATGTTGATTATGGAAAAAGGGAAAGAAAGAGCGGTAGAGTTGGAACTGAAAAATTCAATGCCACAGCTGGATTTGAGCCACAGATCCTCCAATTACCAGGCGGATGCTCTAACCATTAAGCTACTGTGACAACCTGCCAGAATGACATTGAATTCTCCAACCAATCCGTAGAGTCTGCGGTTCATATCCGAGCTGTGGCATTGAAGTTTTCAGTTCCAATCTACCTCTCAAACATTGCCCACACACGGCTTGTGTGCTTAAAATCACTAACAGTAAGTTTGTTGGCATAAATAATATTTACCATAGCAAAGAAAGACCTTCACTACTGAAGAGAAGATTCGGATATTGGAAAAGCTGCACTTACACCGAGGAACATGTGTTGCACTTGCTTTCTGTCTGCACATTAACGTAAGCCCGTAGCACCGCTGCTTCCCCCACATCTGCCCACCACAGTCGTCATAAGTGGGGTGCAGTGCTGGAGGTGGGACATGGTCAGCGCCCTGGCCGCTCCCGGCCCGTTATGCAGTCTTCTCGACCAGGGGCCACTACTTGCCAATCAAATAGCTCCTCAATTGGCTCTGTGTCCACATTAGGTACAACAATAAAAAACAGATCAACTATAACTTCCAGTGCTTTAGAATGTGGGCCAAACTTCAAGACTCAAAAATATGCAATTTATTCAAAATGTGAGAGATTGGAAGAAATCATAAAAACCTGATTTGCAGCTACAAAGGCAGTAGGCGTCCCAGTTGAAGGAGTACTTTTAAGGCAAATAGCGCTAAAGGTGGTCAATATGCTTGAAATTGAACACTTCAGTGCTTGTAATATCAGGATTGACCACTTCAAAACAGGTATACATGAACCATAAAAGTGCCTGCAGAGAGTAAATCAGTTAATAAAGGTACTGTGGATGAATTTGTCAGTGTAAAATTGCAGGAGCTTACCAGGGAATACAAACCTAGAGCCATTTTTAATACGGATGAAACTGGGCTGGTTTTAGTGTGCCGCATCGTGTCGCAGGAAACCTTAGCATTTGGGGTGTGTAAAATTGTCACAATCAAAGTTTCCTCCGACAATGCTCACTTCGTGAACGCCCAGTTCGTCCCTTCCGTTGCTGGCTCTTTCAACGGACATGCCAGATGCCCCGTATATCTTGGAGCCAACCCAACGCCATCTATAGACATCATCACCTCCACCGGATCTTTTCCAGCGGGTGATAGCATTCGACAAAACACCGTCGTTCCCCTGTACATCCCCAAAACCACTACCAATGTAGACCCTAATTTTCGCCACATACACCTCTCCTGTGTTACCTGTGACCACCTGCCACCGCGACCTGGGAATCTACAAAAAGATGAACCCTTCAACATACCAACCCTTAGTGCTACCACATTCTTTAACATCATCTTTCTGGAAACCAACATCAGTGATCGTGCGTGTGATTTAACAGAAACAAAGAAGAAGAAGAAGAAAAAGAAAAACAATTGCGTGACTCTGTGCTCATATATAAAAACAAACAATTCATTATTGCTCCGAACTATGTTATATTCATATGTTTGTTCATTTTGTGCCACTGTGTGTCTACTTGTATTGTTGCTTAACTTCATTAAAACTATTCTATGTTTCAATCAACTACATGTTTAAGCTTTTATTCCTATATGTCATATTTCCACATGTTCCATGAATTTATTTTAATAAAGTTGTGTACGTTATAAACGATTGGAGCTCAGCCAATTTCTGCCTCCAGGCAGACAAGAAGTGCTAGTGTCTCAAGATGCCAAATGTGAATTCAAGGTGATGGAAGTGAAGTCAAGATGGCAGCCGTTAATCGGACTAAAGTAAGTCCTAACGCACCAAAAAAGCGGGGAAAATTTAAAGTGCAATGTTGGGGTTGAATTTAAAAGTTGGACGAACCATCCCCTTTTTTAAGTTCAACCCCAAGATTGCACCTTGTTTTCCCACCTTTTTTGGCGGATTAGGACTTCCTTTCAGCGGATTCATGGCCGCTATCTTGAATTCACTTCCGCCATCTTGAATTCACGTCCGCCATCTTGAGATACTAGCGCCACTTATCCCCTGGTGGCAGAACTTGGCGTAACTCCAATTGCTTATACCGTATAGATAACTACCGAAGGAGCAATGGGGCCGTCAAAATCGCGCCCCAGCGTTCCAACGGTAAAGTTGCAGTTAAAGATGAATGCTCCCAGTTTTATCGTCCTCAGCAGCTGCAGGTTTTCGGTGTCCTATTCTGGCCAACCCCGATCCTGTTACGTCTGCAATAGCACGGAACACCTGAAGGAATCCTGTCCCCACCGCTCAACCACTGTGCGCCCAGTGACTGCTGGACGGAGGTCCGACTAAAAACTAGCGCCTGCTGTCGGCCTGCAGAGTGACGGTTCGCAAGCTATACTTCTAGCAAAGGAATTATACTAATGCGCTCCGAGACGGTGTTGGGAAATGAGCACATCTAACGAATTCGGAGGGGAAGATACCGCTTTTGGGGAAGAGAAACGTCCAAGCAAGAAGAAACGGGCTAAGCGGGCGAAGACAAGCAAAGCCAATAGCGACGAACCATCCTGGAAATAACAAATGCAACTGGAGCACTATACGGAGGTAGTTGATGCGGCTGCACGACTGAAGCAACAGGTGTCGCGCACAGATACATCAGCTGCGGCTGGAGCACAGCCGCTAGTGACGTCCTCAGCATTAGTTGGTAACGGCATCCTGGAGCAGGAAGGCGACAGGTCCTCCAGTACAAATGTTCTACCTGCAAGGGAGACGCAGGAAGCAGTCACCAGGATGATTGCGAAACGTCAAAGTTGCAACAGAGTGCAATGTGCCTAGTGGTGGAGATCACGGTTGGCGCCTGTTTCTGGGAGGACATTTACGACGCCGCTCCATCTGCGCGGCGCTTCGTGAGTGATCCTCGACCTCAAGTATGCGAACTGCAACACAGCTCCCAAAATGGCAGACTCTGGTGTGCCGAGGAGCCCGCAGCTCCCTGGCAAGCAGAGGTGGCTGGTGGAACCCATCCCTCTCAGTTCGCTTCGATGGCTCCAGCCTTGCCGCACCTTCTTCAGGTACAGCCGGCTCCAAATGTTTTCCGAGTCACGTGTTCCTAGTCGCGCTAGAAAGGCAAAATAGCTTATCGGTAGTTTGTGCCAGGTGGTCTCGAAGGTCGACTTGCTAGCTTATACCTGTCTACAAGGGTGAGGAACGTAATGTGTCTGTAGGCCCAAAAAAGTATCATTCCAGCGTTTCTCTTGGACTTGGCCATAAGAAAGTAATCCAAATCTAAAGAAAACAATTTTTATGTTATAAATCCAGAACGAACTCTCAGCGAAGAAGGAAACTAAATATTCGGCATTAGAAGCGTATATCACTCTACAGTGAAATTAAATATAAAACGTTTTTAATTTTGAATTTCATTTTAAATCTTACAAACATTTTCATAGCTATTAGAAATTCACAATCACAAATTTTCTGGACAATCTGTATGGAGTCAGGCATCTGTACCGGATAGTTTATTTTATACTTTTAGTCCGTTTTAAAAACGCGGTATATTAGAATTGTGTTAGCTTTCTTATTTATATAATTAAAACTAAAAAATACTTGTCTACGCGTTTTTCATCCAGATCTGGGCTAAGTTTAAGGTTCCAAAGAACTTCAGAAGCTATTCCCAGAAAATTTTAAAAGTGTTTCATGAGCAGGCTGACCATTTATAAGTGCTAATAAACTGTTTAAGACATTCATAAAAATACTATTGATTAAAGCTACGTAGGCTTTCACGGCCGGCGTCTAAATTGTAGAAAGAAATATCTTCCAGGCTGTTATGCCGTGGTCTGCTGGAGATCTGTCTTCCAGACGTTTCGTCTACAACTGCGGTAGACATCCTCAGTGGCGTTGTCGAAGTCTCCTCGTGGAAGGTATCACTGCGACTGATGGTTGGCCGCCTGGGCCAAACTGACAAGTCTGCGGTTGCTGAACATGCCATTAATGCAGTCGGTGAACACAGCATTAGGTTCCAGGATACGCGCATCCTTGCATCTACCATACATTACCATGCCCGACTACAGCGAGAGGCTATTGAAATTTACAAGCACCCTAACAACTTTAATAAGAAGGAAGAGGTCTTAAGATTAAACAGCAACTGGCATCCGGTCATAGAAGAGACCAGCAGCATAAGAGAGATAGAACCCCCTCCACCAGCCACCACGCCTCTGGACGCCCCGGGCCAATCAGCGCACGTTGCGCATGGTATAAATGGAGCCCCACAGACAGTCGACGCATCAGTTGTAGTGATACCTTCCACGAGGAGACTTCGACAACGCCACTGAGGATGTCTACCGCAGTTGTAGACGAAACGTCTGGAAGACAGATCTCCAGCAGACCACGGCATAACAGCCCGGAAGATATTTCTTTCTACAATACTATTGATTCCTTCATAAATATACGAGGACTGATCAAAAAAGACTGAGAATGTTTTTTTTTTCATTGATGTTTATTACTCCAATTCAATTTTTGCATGATCTTTTTCAAAGTGGTCCTCGCCTACTTCAAAGCACTTTTTATAGCGTCTCTGCCAGTCCTTGAACACGTGCTGCAGACCATTCTTTGTCAGGTCCTTGAGAATCGCCTCACTTTTCTTGAGCACTGCTTGAGAGTTCTCAAATCGAATAACCCTAAGCTTTGCCTTTAGTGATGGGGATAAAAAAAAGTCACAGGGTGCAAGATCGGGGCTATAAGGTGGATGTGGTACACAGGTAATGTTGAATCAAACCAGAAACTGCATGACTTGATTTGCGACGTGAGGATGTGCATTGTCATGATGAAGTCGCCACCCAATCCGAGAAAGCTTTGGTGTTTCTTTGCAATGTTCTTCCTCAGTGAAGCCAATACTGGCGTGTAGTATGCTGCTGTAACAGTAGTGTGAGGGGAACTGCGTGCTGGTAAATCATTCCATTACAGTCAAAATATGTTATCACCATCACTTTCCCTGCAGATGGAACAACTTTTGCCTTTTTTGGTGTTGGAGAACCTGGCCATTTCCACACTGTGCTGGCTTGTTTTCCTTCAGGATCATAATGATGCAGCCATGACTCATCACCGGTGATAATCGATTTAAAAAATGCATCCCCTCCATCAGCAGAGACGTAGCACCTCACGGCTGGTCTCCATTCGCACAGTCTTTTGTTCGGGAGTCAACAGACATGGCACCCAACGAGCACAAACTTGGGCCATATGAAGGTGCATAATTGTAAACATACTGCCATATGAAATTCTCAACACTTCATGTTGACTTCAGTCACAGCAGAAGCCGAAACACCAGGCCCACCTTGCTTAACACTGACAAGTCGGCCTACTTTGAAGTCTTTGAACCACCTAAACACTGTTGCACGAGGTAGTGCATCTTCACTGTACGCTTGCTTCAGCTTTTCATAAGTTTCGGTGGCTGTATGGTCTAAACGTAGAGCATTACTACCAACCTACCAATACGAGAGTGCTGCCGCCTACCGACATTATACATAAAAACCCGCTCTTTACAAATATTTATATTACAGATGCAAAACTATCACGGAAGCTACAGGAAAAAATCAGTCTCAGACTTTGTTGATCAGCCCTCGTATATCCGTACTACCTCTGTGATAATAGTAATAGAATCCCAGAAAATTCAGGATATTTTAATATCTTAAACGTACGCTATTTTTAATCAAAACCCTTAAAGTCATTTTCGGGAAAATAAAAATTAGAACGTTTGTTGTTGTTGTTGTTGTTGTTTTTTTTGTTTTTTTTTTTTTGCATTTAATGGGCAGATTGGGATGGAGGGATTTTAGTAAAAGCAAATTAAGTATTGAATTGTCATCCAGTTCTGAACTGTCTCCAGCCCATGGTGAAGTTAATTACAAATGTTTCCATGTAAAGAGTAGTTTGGGTTGGGAGATTTACTTGAGAGTGAACTAATATTCCATGTCACCCATTTCTGAGCTATATTTAAAACTATAGTTCATCGTGAAGTTAGTTTAATCAAAATTGAAATTTGCGAACAATTTTCCATGTGAAGGGTGGCTTGGAGTGAGGATTTTCTTAAAAGTGATTTTTTATTAGTTATCATTCAGTTGTGAACTATATTCGAAGTTTCACGTCTCCAGCTCATCGAGAAGTTAGTTTAATCAGAATCGATTCCATGTAAAAGCTGATTTGACCACCTCCGTAGCGCAGTGGTAGCGCGCCTGCCTCTGGCGAGGAGGACCCGGGTTTGATCCCCGGTATCGGCGTGGGCATTTTCCCCCCGCTGGGAGGTCTGACATTTACCCTCGTTAGGTGCCGGAGAGGCCAATTGGGGAACTACTTGATGAAGAAGGTCGTGAAGGCCCCATAACTAGCTGGAAGGGCTCGGGTCGCTGACCACGTCCCACCCTCCAGTACTGCACCCTACTCATGACGCCTGTAGTGGGCAGAAGTGGGGGACGCAGCGGCCGGGCGGCAAGTCTTGGCCCTTCATGGGCTGTTGCGCTGTTTATATATTAAAAGACTAATTTGGGATGGGAGGACTTTCTTAAAAGCGAGTTAATATTGCATTGTAATCTAGCTTTGAGCCATGTTAAAGTTTCAGGTCTGTAGCTCATAGAGAAGTTAGTTTAAAGTTAATTTAAAATTTGTACCGAACAGACAAGGAAACTGACAAGAAAGCGAGCTAATAAAATGTTTCAACGTAGGTTTGGTAG
>CM060964.1:204644403-204701903 GCA_030765045.1 Tenodera sinensis | reverse complement strand
AAACCACTACATCGCACGTACGAAATATGCTCATAAATAAAAAACGAAGCTTGAGTGCACAATAAAGCTTACAAAATCGTAATCAACAATAAAAACTGCATCCATTGTACTGTGTTACATTCGTTTTCTCGAGCAGCCGATTTTGTAAACATTTTCCCAACTTTGCTATAGTTTATGGTTTTACATGCAGCAACATAACATATTCCTTCTAAACTACAGCTACACATTTAAATTACAAAGACAAAAGATAATGTATAAATACAAGCAGCATACTACTTACATGGGTAAAACTGTAGGAGAGCGACGTCTCGAAATTGTCTTTCACTATTCACCATGTTATAGACACACCAGCAACACGCATAACGCTGCAATCTATAGTAATTACACAGAATTTACAAGCGTTACGTTTCAATTCACCTCTTGTTTTAACTGAAAGTTTCTAATTTTTAATTTGCATCCGGGAGTGCAACAGTTACGGTGCATTGTCATGTTTGAGGTTAGGTTGAGGTATGACAACAATAACATACACTACTGGAACAGTTTTTCTTCAACAACCTCTCACCACTGTAATCGTGACACAAATTGTACTTGCAAACATATAAGTTAACCACACTATACGGCTAACGTAGCCATAGCCTTAGATGAAACACAATAAACATGAACACGTGGTTAAACACACGGCACAGTCAGCACGTTATTAGATTTATTCCCGTTCCCTATACTGCCCAAATAAAAGTATTTAAACACTCGCTTTGCTATTATGAAAACAAACTTACATAGGAATTGTTATAAGAAACAATAACTCAAAGGCATACAAAACAATACGAAGGATAGCGTGTGGAAACACCTCAGAAATTACCCCCAACAGCCGACGCCATTTTTGTAAAACTTAGATGGCAGAGTCAGGTCCGTTAATCCAGAGGGTCCTGATAGCACTGTAATAGTGTGTCCATAAACCCCCGGGGGGCCTCTTCCGGCTTCCCGCGCAATCGTTCTTCCTAGAGCTGTCTGCTGATGACGTCACACGGGAGTCACGTAGTACCGATATTCACACATGCAGCTTACATTTTACGGTATAATTCAAATCCCATGGTAGTATCTAAGTGTCTCTACTCTACTCTACTTTTCTTGTTTTCTGACATGAAATGTCAACGCAGGCGTTTTAATTGAACAAAAACAAAGCTCTCATTGTGTAATATTTCGTAAAACAGAAACGAAAATTATCTGTAGGAGGAAGGAACAACAGTGTGCCACATAATCGTGCAATTATTACTTTGTTAGGAGCTTTCAACACACCTTTTTCACTTTCTTTAGGATTTAGGTTATAATTGCAACGTAGCCCTTATTAAAAGGCCTTATAATAATGTAATAAACGAAAACAGAATGTGATACTGACATTCTTTGCCTATTAAGACAGTATTTTATTGACTGAGCTGTTCTTCTAAGAATAGCTGTGTGGCCACTCTTTTACAACAATATGAAAATGCAGCGCAGAGGAAAATGAAATAGCAATATATTTGACACGAAGAGAGAGAGCGAGAGAGAGAGAAAGTGAGAGGGGTGGGGGAGAAGGTTTGTCTATCGCTTTCACCTATGAATCCTTTACAATGTGTAATGTTAATCTCTGTTAACATGAATATATAGAAGGATAAGCCTTGGTAAGAATACTTTGCGCAAGAGTGAGCAAAGAAAATCATTTGTGTATAGCACATCAGATTTTTATCATTGAAATATATGCTGTGCATATTTTAATACATTAAACAACTATAAATAATTTTAGTTATACATATTGCGCGTTTTCATAGATGACCTAAATGATCAAAACTAGAGAAAATCTGATTTGAGGTTCTAAAATAATGTGATTAATTGCAAATTACGTTTATTTGTGAAATATCATCAAAGTATTGTATAATTGCAAGGTAATTCCAGCAAGAACGTCGGCAGACTTTTTTCCAGGGGAGGGCCAAATGTTGGAATTTTGCAATCAAGATAATATTAATTCATTATTTTGTTGGCAAAAGTTATAGTATTTGTTGCGTATAACCGTATTAATTTGTGCTCATTAAAATTGTTCTTTACATTAAAATTAAAATAATAGTTTAAGAGTCAGCCCATTAAGTTCACTAATTCCCAAGGGGGGCGGGCTGCGGTCCCCCTTTCCCCCCCTTCGCGACGCCCATGCCTTCAAGGTGAATAATGAGAACCATAATGACAATAGTAATAACAGTAACGATGATATAATAATAATAATAATAATAATAATAATAATAATAATAATAATAATAATAATAATAATAATAATAATAATAATAATAATAATAATAATAATAATAATAATAATAATAATAATAATAATAATAATAATAATAATAATAATCATCATCATCATCATAATAATCATAATAATCATAATAATAATAATAATAATAATAATAATAATAATAATAATAATAATAATAATAATAATAATAATAATAATAATAATAATAATAATAATAATAATAATAATAATAATAATAATAATAATAATAATAATAATAATAATAATAATAATAATAATAATAATAATAATAATAATAATAATAATAATAATAATAATAATAATAATAATAATAATAATAATAATAATAATAATAATAATAATAATAATAATAATAATAATAATAATAATAATGATAATGATGATGATGATGATAATGATGATGATGATAATAATAATAATAATAATAATAATAATAATAATAATAATAATAATAATAATAATAATAATAATAATAATAATAATAATAATAATAATAATAATAGTAATAATAATAGTAATAATAATAGTAATAATGATAATAATAATAATAATAATAATAATAATAATAATAATAATAATAATAATAATAATAATAATAATAATAATAATAATAATAATAATAATAATAATAATAATAATAATAATAATAATAATAATAATAATAATAATAATAATAATAATAATAATAATAATAATAATAATAATAATAATAATAATAATAATAATAATAATAATAATAATAATAATAATAATAATAAGAAGAAGAAGAAGAAGAAGAAGAAGAAGAAGAAGAAGAGTAATATTAATAATGATGATAATAATAGTAAATAAATAACAACTAGACTACCTTAATTCTGGAGCCAATGATCCTCACGACATCTTGCTGCTATAGCGCATGCGCGGACGCGAGTATAAACCTAATGGAGAGATTGAAATCCGCTAGATTGGCAAGGTTTTAAACCAAGTGTTAGATTTTTTCAATAAATAGGTTCCTGTTCTTATACTCAACACATGCCTGACTTTCGATCTGTATTTCTTTTATGAATTGGATTTAACAAGTGAATATGTGCATCTTTGTATTTTTCCTGTCAAAAAATTGGGTAGTATGTATATTTGAACAGCCAAATATTGGACATTAATCAAAGGAAATACAATAGTTTGCCACATGATCTTGCATACGATTTTGTTCTTGCACACAGAGTTGAGAATGTGTATATGCTTATGTGTATGTGAAACGGCCCCGTGCCGTTCACGTGCAGCCCAAATTAGGTAAGCACACCTAGGTTAGTGTGAGTATATGAACAGGATGACAGGGACCTGTGTTAGAGATTCTATGTACTCCTACCATCAATAACCAGATATGTGTAAACAATGTCTCAACGCTTTCTCCACTTTTACAAATTGATGTAGGTGTAATTGCTTGGTCAAAATATATTTATTGAAGTTGAGTAAACATTACTTGTATAATTTAGAAGCCTAAATACAGTAGTATCGCAACGATTATTTTATACACTAATTAATTTTGCAAGGTTTATAGCTGATGCTTAATGATACCGGCTTTGATTTGTAACTGTTAAGTTCCATCACATATCTCTGTCTCCACTTTGTCTTCGGCAACGAGACCTTCGTCGTCTTCTTCTTGAGCAACTTCTACGCCTCCCTCTCGAACAACTTCTCCTTCCCCTTCTTCTTGAACAACTTCTCCTCCTCCTCCTTCTTCTTGAACAACTCCTCCTTCTTCTTCTTGAACAGCTTCTCCTTCTCCTTCTTCTTGAACAACTCCTCCTCCTTCTTGAACAACTTCTTCTCCTTCGTGAACAACTTCTCCTTCGGCACCACGATCTTCTTCTCCGACAAACGGAACCGATAACTTTTATAGAGCCCCGATCTTTTAATGCCTTTAGAAACTTTTTCCTTTGGTTTTCATCCACAGTAAACAATTTCTCTTCGTTCGTGTCAGTTGGACAGCTCATAAGAGTTCTCGATAGTTCTGTTTTTAACCCTTGTTCTGCTTTCGGGTGCTGCGGGCTTCCCCATTTTCGTAGTGAAGAATTTAGATTTTCCTTGCGAATTAGATTACTGGAAGAATTTTGCTTTCCCTTGAAAACCACATTTTGATGTTGAAATTCTATGGCAACGTGTATTTCAGTTGAACAAAAGCGAGTGGAACATACCGAAAACAAAAGTCCCACCGTGCCAATGTACAAAAGCTAAAGTACCTACTATATTTATATTCCTATATAGTTAAATGAGTAATTCTTACGATTTCAATCAAATTTTGTATTCAGACAGGGTTTTGCTTATTAAGTTTATCTATATAGGCATCATTCCTGAAAAAAAAAAAACAAACAAAAAATGCAATTTTGCGAGTAACAGTCACAATTACTCTAAACCTTATTTTGGCCATAATTTCTCTTTTAATGGGCCAGTTTCAACAAACAAGCCAGGATATTAAAGGTCTCATCATGGAAACAGCTCCAACAATTAGGATAACAATTTATATTTAGCTAACATTTTGCTTTTCAAGTTTATCTAAATAAGTAGATAAACGATTAATCAAAAGGAAAAGAAAAGAAAATCCGAGCGAAGCTCGGTCACCCAGGTACTGTAACATAACAGAATGATCGCATTGCATCTGTAATATTCACTACACAAATAAGATGCGTTTAATTTTTGTAATGAATATCTCCTTCGAACTTCAATGCAATAAACAGTAGCCTACCCTACTAGTTAATAAACAACAAATATTTCAAATGTGGTCAAATTCGACCACATTCACTTTTACAAACACATAATGATCAATGCTTTATTGTTAAGTATTGCTTTGCAACCTACAGGAAAATTAGTTTAATTTTTCTCGGAAAGCTGTCACTTAATTGTAATGAAAAACCAAGAGTTTGTGCAGTTACGCTACCGATAGTCAAGTGTTTCTATCGTATTTACTTTTTCCTTTCTCTGTCGCCTATGCATAGTAAAGTTAGTATGGTATCTATTGCATTCCATCCAAAAATTTATATCGAGATTTCACCGGAAATACATGTTTTGAGACTCCATGAATAAAAAAAGCAGCTGTTTTAGAAAAGTGTCTGTTTGTGAACAGCATAACTCCACCCAGACTAATCCAGGATCCTCTAGAAGGTCCAGACTATTCTTTACATAGAAAGTTTTAATTTTTTCAAAAATGGCTTTGACGATTTTGATTAAAATCAAATAACAGTAGACCATAGTACATTGAGAAAATGCAGTCAGTTGCTCCCAGATTTTCAGCTTTCTTTACATTAAATAAGTTAGGTTGATATACTGTTTTTATAATCGCCTAAAGTACTGTATTCGGTGATATAAAATATTATTACTAAAACGTTATGCATGGAACTATACCAATTTAAATATACGATCTCAATGGGACAACATAACCTAACATTTACCTACATGTCAAATGAATATCGATATAGTACAAAGAATAACAACGCACATACGACACAACATACATAGTTTGATAGCTTATTTAATGATTTATAACACTGCAATCCCCTCCACTTAAAGCTTAACTTGCAAGATACAATAATAACATGAACGTCGGCAGACTTTTTTCCGGGGGGGGGGGGCAAATGTTAGAATTTTGCAATCAGATAATATTAATTCATTATTTTGTTGTCAAAAGTTATAATATTTGTTGCGGATAACCGTATAAATTTGCGCTAAACAGAAATTGTTCTTTACATAAAAATTAAAATAATAGTTCATTAATTTCCAAGGGGGGGCCGCGGCCCTCCCTTGCCCCCCCTTCGCGACGCCCATGAATTCCAGCACCTTGCTCCTTTTCTTTAAATTGGGAAAGAAAATATTGTCCGTATTTCCCGAATGTGAAAGAAGCACTGCATAGCTATACAGGAAGGGTCATTAGCCTTTCGTTCATGTTATACCTGAATTTCAGTACGGTTTGGGATAAGGCGATGCACAGTCTTTGACAAAACAAAGGTCATTGTATTTCGCTTCCTTTTATCTTTCTGTTTATCTTAAAAGGGTTGGAGTCATTCTGTCTGAGCCAGGGCGCATTTAAAAGGGCACGAAGTAGCATAATAAAACGTGCCGAATTGCCCTATGAGATGCATTTTGTGGCACGTGTTAACGCACTAATTTCTAAGACAGAAAATTTGGGAAGCAAAGACAGTGACTGTAATTTGCCAAAACAAGTGCCACAGGACTGGATTACAGTTATTTCAAAGGGGGAACTTGTTCGGCCGACTGAACAGTGGTACCAAAAGGTGAAGGAATTTGAAGTTATATTTGTGGGATTCCATGGCTTTATGTTTCAAAATGTGCTGGAGTGATGAAAGCGCTTACTGGCATGATTTGCTCTAAATTTCCGGAATTGGATGAAAGAATTGTTTCCCTATGCGTCAGGACCCACACTTTCATTAGGATACGGCATTTAAATAACAAACTAAAAGCTGTAAGTATGACAAAAACGAACGCGAGGAAGTGTCAGCAGTGGGCGTCAGCTACTTCTTCTTCAACAACATGACCAAATGTAAGTCTACTTTTAAGATCAAACAATAATTTGTTACTTCTTATTTTGGTTGTAGTTTCGGTGGCGGTCGTAAAATTGCTTTTTAATAAGTAGAATGCGTTAACGAACGTTTCTAATGTGTTTTCAGTTAAGGTATCTTTTCTATCACATATCACTGTATTTTTCTACACTTTATTAATTATTGCTTAAGTGTTTACGCACTGGAACTGTCAGTCAATGCTTTAAATGGTATATATCGAAACGGGTTTAAAGCGCTCACTTTCTATTGCTGTCTGAACTGCGCGCGCTCTCAGACCTCCATGTGACGTATGTTGCTTGCAACCAATGGCAGCAATTGTGCCGGAGTGGCCTACCTTCTTTCTGTAGTTACCTTGCATAAACACCAAATAACAACAAGCAGTCTTCAAATATGGGCATTTTTAATATGTGTATGTTGGCTGCAATGCTGCATTGAACTAAGTCTGCTAGAGAAACATGGTGTGTTTTTAAACATTTGGGGATTGAAATAATTGGCAAGCCCAAATCTCCACAATGAAATTTCGTTACCGTGGCACTATCTAACTAACCAGAACGTGGAGAGGTGTATGTCATAATCAGTAGTGGTAAGTAAAGAAATCATTGCATCAAATTTATAGGTTATGTGCATTTTAGTCAACGAGAAGTCAATTAAAGCTGAGACTAATGACTTTCTGCTTAAGAAATGAAAAGCATTTGAAGAATATATTGATGAAATTATAAGCGTTTCAGGTGTATTGCTATATGATAGCCTGGATGCTCTATTTCAGGCGATGTTCAACGTTTGATAGTAAATACGTACTATGTGAATAATTGTGTTTAGTAACTCTTTTATAATCCTTTATCGTTTTTAATTAAGTTGCGGACTATTAATTGTTTTATGATAGTACTTATGCGTTTTCCAGAAAAATGTTAATTATTCTCAAAGTTATAACACTAACGTTGAAGTACACACACACACCTCCCCCCTGAAAAAGGGAATGCCTGTTTCACATGTCACTCAAATTAAAATCAGTTACAATTTAAATTACAAGTTGGAAACAATGAAGGCAAATGCAGTAGAAGGGCTGAAATAGTGATCAGTAATTCTACAATAGGATTCTACGTAGGAAGTAAAAATTCAGGGATAATGTTTAGTAACGTTCCCGCGATGAGTTGGTCAGAATTTCGGCAAAGTCCCATTCGGCAGTGTGTACGAATGGTCACGAAAGTTGCCGAAGTTGCTGTGTTAATGCAACGCTGCCAACAGCAGAATGTCCCTAGGACTTTGTTGCCAATAGTAAGTTTGAATGTTTTTGCGGGAGTCGGCATTATACTATTGACCTTCCTACAAGGAAGAAGCAATGGCTCGTTTCATAAGCATATTAGATTTGGCGCCTCTGTTGTCAGACGAAGAGGTATGCTTGCAGTTTTTATATGATGAAGGACTGTTGAGGACTCGCATGCTATGCAGGGAATGCGATGCCGTGCTACACCCCGTAAATAAAAGGGGAAGAAAGTTTCAATAAATAAAAAAGAACGATAATTAATAAAAATAATATAAATATAATAATATAATACTATTAAATATAATATATATAATATAATATTAAATAAAAACACAATAAATAATATAATATAAAATAAATAAAAAAGAACGATAAATAATAGTAATATAAATATAATAATATAATAAATATAATATATATAATATAAATCTAATAACATTAAAAGCAATAATATAAAATAAATAAACAAAAAAGAACGATAAATAATAAACATAATAAAAATATAATAAAAAAATATATCCCACTGCCGAGTGTGACTTTGCCGAAATTCTCACAAAATCATCGCATAAGCTTTCCTAAACAATATCCATTTCGGCTCATAATAATAATTTAATAAAAATAAAAAAAAAAAAAATAAAAAATAAAAAAAATAATAATAATAACAATAATAATAATAATAATAATAATAATAATAATAATAATAATAATAATAATAATAATAATAATAATAATAATAATAATAATAATAATAATAATAATAATAATAATAAAATAATATAATAATAAAGAAGGAGCCAGCGTATCGTATAATAATAATAATCCATAATAATGGATTAAAAGTAATAATAAATGCATTTCGGCTCATAATAATAATATAATAAAGAAGGAGCCAGCGTATCGTATAATAATAATCCATAATAATGGATAAAAAATAATAATAAATCCATTTCGGCTCATAATAATATAATAATAAAGAACGAGCCAGTAATAATGTATGGAGTTGCGCTACGCGATAGCGGTGTATGTCATTGTTATGTTACTGCTAGATTGCAGGTGGTTGCATCACGTGTTAAATAAATATCGGTGTTTAATGTGTTGGCAATGAAAACTAGTGTAGTGTAAAAAGCAATGTTGGCAGATGTGAAATAGCGTGTGCTGAAATCTAGTGGGCGATTGTGAAACTACTGCCGGCGCATGCGCAGAAGGTAGGTTCGGACACTTTGAATCTGGCTGGCAAAAAGGGAACGTTTCTAAACATGAGCCAAAGGTCAGTGTACCACAGTAATAAAGACATCAAAAGTTCTTATACCAATACAACACAAGAAGGGAAAGTATTTAGGAAAATTACTGAGGTGAGAAGTTTAAGATTACATAATGTTATATCTCAGCCACCTCTTCTGTGTGGTTGACCCAATAGCCGAACACCTACCTGTACAGTATTTTAGACAGTATTTTGGGCTTGAACTATACCCAGTATAACAGTATTATGACTGATACAAAATTTAACGGTGGGTGGCTCAACACAACTCCAATCAGAGGTTTGCCATGCCTTGCAGTGTTGTATAGTTAAACATGCTGTGAAATGATGCTGTAAAGCTGGTGACATAAATATCATTTGTGTCCACAGGGCAATTCCATGCCAACTGAGCCTGAAGGGAAGTTTTTCAAATAAATAATTTTAACTTTTTAATTATATAAATGTAAAGTAAACACTCCAAATTTAATCATAGAATGTTTTTAATGGTTAGAATAGTCCTTTTCAGCAGTTTTCTCAGTATTATTAACACGAACCTGAAAGTTAGTAAATATAGTTGTGACACCTAAATTTCACAGCCTGCAAAACTTCACTTGCCAGACATTTCTGTCTTTCATCTTTTGGAGGGAGCAAGTGTTGCAGTTTTTATACAACTGAATATCATACTCTTGAGGTAAGAATCAATTCTTAATTAATTATCTGTTGATCTTTAAAGTAACCACAGTATGTAATACCTGTTACACAAAACAGATAAGAGATAGAAACAATTATTTTATTGAAATGGTGTATGTGAAAGTGAGATTATGCATATTTTTTTCAACATTATAAGTGACTTTTATTGTTCTAATTATTTTTAACCTAATTTTGGATGTAATGGGTGTTACACTAATTTTTGTAATGGATATTACACTTCTGTAATATCTTCCTTTAAATGCCATTGCGTTCAGGTTTTACTTTGTCTACTACATATAGTAAAGTAGAGGAAGTATTGTATTCCACCCCAAAATTCGATGTAAAGATTTCACCGGAAATATATCTTTTGAGGCCCCCTGAATCCAAAAAAAGTATTTTTAGAAAAAGGTCCATGTGTATCTCTCTGTAAGTCTGTGGACATAATAACTCAAGAACAAAAGAATTGGTTAAAAACCAAAGTTGGTATTTAAGTTTAATGTCTTTCAAGGATGTAACATGAAGATTTTGAAGAAAATTGCTCCTCCCTAAACTACCCTTTACGTGGAAAATTTTGATTTCCTTGAAAATGGCTCTGCCAAACTTCCACAGAACAACCTGGTCAAAAATTAATAAAATGGCATTAAAACGGTATAAAAGTCACTCTAGAGTGTTCCCCATAGTCGAAAAGCTCCCCAATATTGCATCAGAGAAAGATATTTATTGTTTACTGGTCACCTGTAGTAGATTGTTTACATTAACAACGACTGGTAATGTTTGGGAGCACCATGTTAGTTTAGCTTTGGTTAGGTTACGTGTAGCTTAGTTTTTTAGGTTCGGAGATCAAATCGAGAAATGTGAGGGACAAGGAGAGTGTAGAGGGGGAGAGAAGAGGTGAAGTGTACAGAAACTGCATTTCAATGTCTTTTTTTGTGAGCGTTATCTAAAAAATGTTCAGTTTTTTGCGGAACTTTGGTTTTTTTTTTGGGGGGGGGGCTATTGGAGGTATTTTTGGAAGCTAAGATTTTGGGTATGTGTTCATACGTGCCTAACAAATATTTTGGGATAAAAATTTCTTTTTTCCAGTGGGGTTGGTCTGCGGAGGTTTGCCCAATGGCTCTTAACAATTTTGATTAAAATGCCATATATTTGAGGTATTTTTATGAGAAATGAAATGTATATCTTGAATTTTCTGGCTATAGCCCATGAAGTCCTATTTACTCTAGATGACTTTTGCATAACTGGTAAACCATAAGACATAGACCAAATCTTACACTACAAAAATGTAGATCTTGCTAAAACACACAGTTTATGTGTAAATAATGTTAACCATGCAAAGAGAACAGAGTTTGAAAGCTTTAAAAGATTTGACTATTACTCAAAGTCTACTGTATTCCTATATTCCTGTTGCACGTGCAAGAAAACGAGCAATAAGATAATTTCTGCAAATGTTTATCTCAACAAATATGAAGAAGATAGAAGAATAAGAGTTTGTAAGAATGGTTAGCACAAGAGTGGGGAAAGTTATGTGAGTGCAACACATCAGATTTTTCAACATGTAAAGGAGTCTATCTTCCAATAGCAAGATCTAGTCAATTTGTGCCAAGCTTAACTTCAATTTAAATATTTATTAAGCTGTATATAGTTTTATAAACAAAAGTGTGATGTGCCCAAGTTGTATAGCCAAAAATAACTTCTTGAAGTCAAGTAAAAGAGTCTTTCAGTAACCTAGGCTTCTAGTGAACAAGGTCAAATAAAGTTTTGAATGTTAATATTGCAAGTGTTGACAATACTAACCATATTATTAAATGTGAGTTATCTAGATGTGACTGCGATGTTCAGATATTTACTAATTGCATTTTAGCCTTTTTAATAAGTTTATTGGCCTTCAATTAATTCAACTGGCCTATAATTTTATTTTCAGAACATGGCACCAGCTAGAGAAAGAATGAAGATGTGTAGAGAAAAAATGAAAAACTACCCAGTTAATTGGCAGGCACATCTAGAGAAAGAATGCCACCGTGACAATCTGCGGTGGGTAAAACTTAAGGACAGTCTTTTAGATTCACAAATGAAAGCTGAAGAAAACCGATAAAAGGTGAGAAATGGAGAAAAAAATTCAAGCACTAAACCAAAACAATTGTGATGTTCCTCGTATTGATTCATACAAACATACTCAGTTCTTCTGAAAAGTCTTAAATAAAATAAAAAGAGAGATTATGTAATTCTGAGAAAAGCAGGTGAAGACAAAACAAAATACCAAAAGAGATACATGGTATTGGCTATTGGAGAAGTATACCAAGAGTTCAAAAAAGATTGTAGGTAAATCAACTTTCTATTCTGTGTGTCCTCCGTATGTAATCTAAGTGGAAGATGCTCATGATGTTTGCATTTTAAATGCCTTTACAATGTAATACATTTAGTTCCTACCGTTCCTCAGTCATACAGTGAGATGGTACAAACTGTGAGCTGTACCGAATGAGTTAGACAAAGGCGATGTAAAGGTCATGTTCCTTGTTCCTAAGGAGTGTCAGCCAAAAGAAAAATCTGTTCAAAGCTGATGAGCAAGATGTTGCTTTTGATAAGGTTGAACAGCTAATCAACAAACTCCCTGAGGTAGATGTGAAGCCATGAGGAAACAGACTCTTATAAGTCTGTCAGCTCCTGGTGTAGTGGAGAAATTAGTATTTGACAGTTTGGAAAATATTTACCCTTTCATTTAGGTATTATGCTTCAAAAACCAAACTTATTGTTTACACAAATTGATTGCTCTCTTAGTAAAAAAGGGTTTTATAAATATGTAGTGTAACCCTAAGTGAAAATATACACAAGTTGAAATCAAACTTCTTAAGGTGTCAAAGAAACAATACAACCTGGTAACAGTCTGGAAGGTAGATAGTTATACAGGGTCCTTATTTTAGAATTTTGTGAGAAGATGGCAAAAGCATGGTGGTGTTTGTGGAGCCGATTGTCGGGAGCAGGTAGATCTCACAACTGGTGGTTGGCGCACACTCTTATAGTTAATCAAAGCATTATCAAAAATGCGTACTTACATTTCTCACCTTCGATGTTGAAAATGTCCTCCATCTGCTGCTACACACAGTTGACATCTTCTTAAGAAAGAATGGACAACTTTTTGAAGTTTCACTGCAGTGGTGGCTTTGATTTCCTCTCTTACATACTGCTTAAGTTTGTCAATAAAATGCAGATCTTTCATTTACATTTCTAATATTTTGTTTTAGTACATTAATATTGCTTTAAGATCACGATATTGCCTCGTTTAACCACTTTGTGGCTTTAATCTGTGGGGAACATTAAAAGGTAGAGTGTAGATGAAAAATCTGCATTCTGTTGACAAACTTAAGCAGTATATAAGAGAGGAAATCAAAGCCATACTGCAGTGAAACTTCAAAAAGTTTGAAAGGTAGAACTGGAACTTAAAAATTCAATGCCACAACTGGGATTTGAACCACAGACCTTCCGCTTACCGGGCGGACACTCTAACCACTGAGCTATTGTGACAAACTGCCAGAATGGCATTAAATTCTCAAACCAGTTAAATAAATAATAATAAATAATAATTACCTTCAAAAAGTTGTCCATTCTTTCGTAAGAAGATGTCAACTGTGTGTAGCAGCAGATGGAGGACATTTTCAACATCGAAGGTGAGAAATGTAAGTACACATTTTTGATAATGCTTTGATTAACTACAAGAGTGCGCGGCAACCACCAGTTGTAAGATCTACCCGCTCCCGGCAATCGACTCCATGAACACTTCCACACTTTTGCCATCTTTTCACAAAATTCTAAAATAAGGACCCTGTATTAGAGCCAGAAGCAGAAAATAATAGACCATTTAATAACAAACTGTATTATTGATTTGCACTTGTAACACCCATTACATTTTCATGTAACACCCATTACAGTTAAAGCTTCATATTTATCTTAAATAAAATTCAACAAATGTTCATAAAGCCATGCAATGTGTTCATACTTATTTAATTTTTGGAAAAACATTACTTTAATGTTATTCCCAACGCCAAATTCTCAGAATGTAGTTTAAGTGCGCTCTACACAGTTGCAGGTTCAAAATTGGTAACACCCGTTTCACAGTGTTTTTCAGTTACTGAGAAGTTGGTATGAGGTTGCATTAAAAATAAAATGCACTATTGTGCTTAGGAAGCTCAGCCTTTCTTTTAGAAAAAAAATATAAATTTATTTGCATTTCAATAAATACTATAAAACTAATCTTAAAGGTGTGCAAATGTAGGACCCGTTACAATGGAGTCACCCGACAAAGTTTACTTGTGCAACAAGAAAGAGAATAGTAATGATCAGGTATCAGCTGCCATTAAATTTTGTGTCTGCCATAGTACCTGATTTTCTATCAGTGATTACAAGTATTATGTGTCAATAAATTCTATATATTCACAACTCAAGCAGTACCTATAATAGAGTGTAACCTCCCTTATAATATAAAATTTAGCAATCTAAAAACAAGTAATACATATTCCTTTAGATTAGATCTAAGTGGGTTGTTTAAGCCGTTTGACTTCTCTTCACTGTGACCTTTAATAGATCTATTGCAAATACCCTGATCTATAAGTCCCAGTTTAATTTAATGCTTTTAATATAGCCTATAATTTTCGTGGGTGATGTTAAGGTGATTTGTTCTGGGGTTGGAAAGTCAGACTCCAGGTGCCTTATTCTTTGTTGGGCAATTGCTTCGCATTCGCAAAGTATATGCCCTGCTGTTTCTTTTCCATCTAGGCAGAATCTACATATGATCACCTCAGATTTGCCCATCTTATAGCGATGATCTCTAAGAGGGCAGTGTCCAGTAACAAGGGCATTTAAAGTCCTCAACTCCTATTTACTGAGTGTGAGCATTTTTTGCTCTTTTTGCAGACAGTTCAATGAACTGTTTTGCATGATTTAGCTTTGGAACTTGTTCCCAATACCAGCTTGTTTTCCTGCATTCCCAGGCTTTTATCTTTTCTTTGATGTAGCACTCTGGTACTTCACATAATGGTTCTGGGCCAATGAATGGAGTATTAGCTCCTTCCTTGGCTAGGAGATCAGCAATTTCATTGCCTTCAAACCCTTTGTGACTTGGCACCCACATTAAGGTAGCCTTATTGTGTTTTGCCAGCTGATTTATACATATTCCTTACTTGTAATTCTTATTTGATACTACAAATTTCGTCATACTATATACAGGACTTTACAGCATCCATTTATACAACTTTTGGGAGTTTACTACTCAACAAATAAGTTTGAAAAGAGAATACACATTTCTCAGCAGGAGAAAAGCAGAAGAAAAACAGGTGAAGCCTAAATTATGCCTCTTTTGGTTGACATTCATACATACAGATTGCACTGAACATGAAACTAAGAATATCTTCATCTTGCATGGTTAAAGGGGGCTCTAATGACCTAGCTGTCGACGGGCCCTTAAACCCTAATCACTCATTCACTGCATTGTTAATTACCTGGGCGACCGAGCTTTGCTCGGCATTTTTCGCCTCTGTTTTTGTGAAATCTTATTTTTTGTGGGAGAAGATACTTATTTAGATAAACTGAAAGTCAAAACGTTAACTAAATAACAATTTTAGTCGCAATTGTGAAGAGTCATTTCCGAGATACAAAAATTTCATAAACACCATCATTTCAGCTGTAAAACGCCTAATGCTAAACGCAGGCCTCCCCCATAGATATCCACCCAATTTGACGTTTTCGTCGATCATTGGTTCCATTGTGGAGTTCAGTTCTTTGCTGCTGCGATTGACTCCAGGGCGTTAACACATTCGCCAAGGTCCTTCATCTTTCCATCGAGTTCTTCCATGGCTTCCTTTACTCCGGCCAGTCGCTCGTTAGTATTCTCCAATAGATCTACCTTCATATTACACATTCCCGTCTTCATCTTTTCTGTTTCGGAGTTTACATTTTCAGTTTGCCTTCCATTTTTGTTTTCATTTTGTCCATTTTTGTTCCTATATTTTCAATTCCATAGTTTACATTTTTCCAATTCGGTTTTCATATTTGTTTCCTCTGCCGCATTCCAAAATTCATTTCATTTTCCATTATGTTCATCTTGGCTAACATTTATTTCATGAACTGTTCCATATCGTGCTTTTCGGCGCACTCCTGACATCAATTGTGATTACTTTACTTTTTTAACTATTTCTTTATTTTTTATTAAAGCACCGGAGCAACACTAAGCAAAAGCACTGTTGAACAATAACAAGTACTACAGGAAGAAAAGTTGGTTGATAAAGACATGTGAATGTATTACGTATTTCTGTTTCAATCATATAGAAAATTGTATGAATTGTTCGCTGAAATGGGAGTAGTGAAAGAAATGTGATTGTGTTTAGTAAAATAAAAATGAGTAGAAAAACCGTGTGAGTGTTATATGTTGCACTTATATTTCAAGTGCATGGAAAAATGTATGTTTATAGAAGAGGGAGTTGTATGTTAGGTAAAAGAAAAGGGAGTAGAGAAAACCATGTGAACGTAATATGTTGGGTGGTAAAATGGATCGCATAAAAACCTTCACCATGAAAACAATTAGATATATCACTTTTCATGGCGATCGGTCAACCTGTTTTGGAATTTACTCACTCTTCAACATACGATATGTATAGGCGTTGGTATGTATGAAGTTGACAAACGATAGGGAATAACATGTGAATTGTTATGTAAAACAATAGTGAGTAGAGAAAATAGTATGAATATAATACATTGCATTTCTTTTTCAAACATATCAAATTGTATGAATTATATGTTGAAGGGCGAGTAGCGAAAGACTGATGGTACCTCGTAAAGGAAGAATTAGTAGAGGAAGTCGTGTGAATGTAATACGTTGCATTTATATTTCAGTCATAGAATATTATATGAATTGTATGTTGAAGGGCAAACAGAGGATAAATGAACGTACTACGTTAAAGAAATGCGAGAAGAAAACCATCTGAAAGTAATATATTGTGTAGTAAAACTGTTACCATAAAAATTTCCCCATGAAAAAATACATATACGTGCCAAATTTCGCGGTGATCGGTTAAGCGGTTTTCGACCTTAACAGTTAGATATATACAAACATTCAAGTTGTATAGATGATATGAATTGCTGGTAGAAGAGTGAGTAGAGAAAGACATGTGAATGTTTTACCTAAAAGTGAGCATAGTAAACAGTGTGAATGTAATATGCAGCATTTCTATTACAAACATGCACAAAATTGTATGACTTATTTCTAGAAGAGTGTGTAGAGAAACAATTATGAATGTGTTTCCCAAAAGCAAGTAGAGAAAACAGTGTGCATGTAATACGTAGCATTTCTATTTCAAACATGCACGAAATTATATTACTTATTTGTAGAAGAGTGAGTAGAGAGAGATGTGAATGTGTTACCTAAAAGTGAGTAGAGAAAACAGTATGAATATAATATGTAGGATTTCTATTTCAAACATACAGAAAATTGCATGACTTATTTGTAGAAGAGTGAGTAGAGAGAGAGATAAGAATGTGTTACCTAAAAGTGAGAGGAGAAAACAGTGTGAATGTAATAGCATTTATATTTCAAACATACAGAGCATGGTATGACTTATTTTAAAAGTGCGGATAAA
Source organism: Tenodera sinensis (assembly GCA_030765045.1). Taxonomy (NCBI): domain Eukaryota; kingdom Metazoa; phylum Arthropoda; class Insecta; order Mantodea; family Mantidae; genus Tenodera; species Tenodera sinensis. Next base: position 204,684,238 of record CM060964.1, on the reverse strand, counting down.
AATGTTTTTTGGTGCAAAACCACGTTTTTATGGAAAATTGTTTATAGAAGAGTGAGCAGAGAAAGAGATGTGAATGTGTTACCTAAAAGTGAGTAGAGAAAACGCTGTGAATATAATATGCATGTATACAAAAATTTAATCAAATCTTTAGAGCCGTTTCTGAAATACCGTGAGTATATACAAGAATTGCACCGTAGAGACGGGAATAAAAAATGTTATTTTTTATGTAAAATCGCGTTTTTTCAGGAATTACACCTGTATAGCTGAACTTAAAAAGCAAAACCTTATCTGAATACAAAATTTGATCGAAATCGTTAGAGCCGTTTCCAAGTTGCGCAGAATATATATACAAGAATTCCTCCTTTAAATATATAATAATAATAATAATAATAATAATAATAATAATAATAATAATAATAATACAGTTACAGTATTGTTGCAAATGTAGAAATGAGGACTTACGGAAACTTAATTGTTTCCAGCAAACATAGTGGTTAAAATCAGTGAACCACTATTTTAAATTGAATTAGTTTTTTCTTTCCTTCTTTCTTTTCTTTCCTTTCTTTCTGTTTATTTCTTCCCTTCTTTCTTTTCATTTCTTTCTTTCTCCCTCCCTCCTCCCTTCCTTTCTCCCTCCCTCCCTTCCTTCCCTCCCTTCCTGCCTCCCTCACTCACTCACTCCCTGCCTCCGTTACTCCCTCCCTCCTTTCCCTCTTTCTTTTCTTCTTTCTTTGTTTCTTTCTTTATTTCTTCCTTTCTCTCTCATTCTTTTTCTCTGTCATTGTCCTTTCTTAATCTCTCTCTCTCTTTACAACGGTACTTCCGTCGCCATCTTTTATCTGTCTGGCAACAATCATGGGAAGCATTGGATATCACTGGCACTCAATTGGGGATGATCAAGGAAACCGTGCAACCTTGGATAACATCTTCAAGGGATACCAGGCGGGCAGAAGTCATCTTGGCCCGTCTGAGAATAGGTCACACGCGCATCACGCATGGACACTATCTGCGTGGTGAGCCGGCGCCAGTATGTTTCACCTGTGGCGTACAGCTCTCTGTGGCCCATGTCCTAGTTGATTGTCCGCGCTACAATCATGAGTTGATCTTTGGCGATGGCCCAGTAGCTGTGGATCCATTGCTGGGGTTCGTAGGCAGTATTGGCTTTGGTAAGCAAGTTTAAATTTTATTTTGTGGTTTTACTTTTTACCTTTTACATTTTATCTGCTTACCTTTTTAGATCACTTTACACGTTTTAACTGTTTTGAGCTTACCTTTTAGACAAGTTCTAACTGTTTTAGCTTTTATCTGTTTTAGCTTGCGTTTTAATATTTAACTTTGAGTTTTAAGTGGTGGTGAGTTTTATCCGTTTTTTATCTTTTGACTTGGGGCTCTAATGACCTAGCTGTCGACGGGCCCTTAAACCCTAATCACTCACTCTCTCTTTCTTTCATTCTTTCCAGTAGCTATTGTGTTTAACAAGAAGAATATAAACTTTCTTGTGATAATAGTGTAGGAACGTAGCTTTTTATGAATATATGTATAATGCAACTAACTTTGAAAGGATGTTCATAATTCATCTTTTAGTGCACGGATCAGCACTTGGCTTGGTTAGTGTGTGGATGTGGTGAGTGGCAGGTGCATCAGTGAAGAACAGTGAAATGATGTAGAAGTACTAGGCCTATATAGCAAATACAGGAGCAGAGGTTTCATTTGGCTGTTTTGAGAGAAGTATGGTGGAATCTTTTGGCGAAACTGGATCATCAGTATGAGGAATGAGCTGTGTTCCTTGCACATCATATAATCCAGGTTCCACATTGAGATCCAAGAGGTCTGGATCAATTTCATCTAAACTTCCTAAATCGGTTGGCCCATCCACAGCAACCTCATTAGTGTTCAACTCTTGCTTTGCAGCAGTAATACGGCCGCGCCGTAGCCAAATGGTTAGACCATTCGCTTCTCATCAAAGCGGCCCAGGTTCAATGCCAGGCAACCGCATGTGGGATTCGTGGTGGTACTGGGCGGGTTTCCTCCACCATCTCATTCCACCGGTGCTCCATCTTCATTCCATGTATCATTAGTGTCAACGCCTGCGGTGCCATATGTATTAAAACCAGATGTTAAACACTACAAAACAAACAAGCAGCGGTAGTACATTTTAAAATGGTATCTACATATATTCGTTTAGCTGTCGGGTTATGTTTTAGCTCATTAATAACTTTCTCAGCAGTAGGATTTGTGGTGGACAATGGGGCGGGTTTTCTCCAGGTGCTCCAGTTTCCCCCACCATCTCATTCCACCGGTGCTCCATCCATATTCCATGTATCATCAGTGTCACCGCCTGCGGTGCCATATGTAGTAAAAGCAGGCGTTAAACACTACAAAAAAAAACTTTCTCAGTTTTGTCATAAATTTCATAGTTGAGTTCAATTTTTTGTGGTGGATTGCTTTCATTCAACCTTTCCATTTGATTCTGTACACATTTTGAGTAATCTACCATATCAGGATTAAATGGGTAGATGCTGCATTTTCTGAATCCATTCCTGATGGAATTTGGAACGCTATAGCTAAAAGAGGGCAGAAAATAGATTTAGAAAGAACCACATTGGTGTTGTTTGCTGATTTTGCCAGCTTCTAACAGTCTTTTTTCATTCAGATTTTAGTGGCTTGAAGGTACTGACGTCAGCTGGCTGCAGAATATGTATTTGGTGGCAAGCAATACAAAATTGTTTCTTTCTGAGCACGCTTTACTCAGTTCCATTGTAAGATGCTTGTGTCCATCAGCAAGTAGCAGAACAAGCTTTGGAATTGATTTCTGAATTAGGAATCTGTCCACTGTATATGACATATTCAAAGAAAATGTCGCTTTTCATCCACCCACTTTTAGACCTTACCAAAAACCAACCCTCAGGCACACAATTCACCACTTCCTTAGGTGGTCGTATGTAAGGAAACACAACCGTAGGTGTAACAATCTCCTCTCTAACTGTGAACACTAAAAGCACTGTAATAGTTTTCTTTTTCATTGCCCAATTGAATGTCGTATACATTGCACCATCCTTTAGGAGCTATCACTTTTCCTGTCCTTGGACACATACTAAAACTAGTTTCATCTCCATTTAGTATCCTTCTGGGATCCTCTAAAGTGTCTGATGCGTTTAATTCTTTTAGATAGTTTATTAAGTTTGTAAACCACTTCCTAATAGATTCTTCAGTAACGACTGCACGTCCCTTGGAAACCCCTTCTGCAGTGCAATAACTTAAGGTTGGATGTCTTCATAAGAAAGAGGAATAGCTCTTATTTCCTGGTCTATTGTCTCTGAAAGGTGTCATTCTGTCATCCTATACAACAATATTTTGAACAGTATTCAAGAGATCATCTTTCTTTTGTGCAAAACCACACTTAGATAAGTTGATTAACCACTGAACAATTATAAGTTCTTCATTCTCCGTTAGAATTGTTGACAGTCCCATTTTTCTTGGTCCCTCTGATACACGGTTATGAAGCCTGTCTTGAAGTGTTCCCCTTGGAACACCAAATTTGCAACTTGCCTCTCTGATAGGTAAATTTTGTACTTGTATGGCCTGGAGGGTCTCGGAAACAGCATTCTCAGGATACTGGTGAATAGGCCTTATGCTGCCTGGCATCTTCAGTTTCTTTTATTGTAACGACTGGTGTTGTATCCTTAAGGGCTGCAAGCCGTTACTGGGAAACATAGAAGTCCATAGGTGGAGCTACTCCTTAATAAAATTAAACTGGAGTTTATAATATAAATAATTTAATAAATAACAACAGGGGATTAATTACAAAAAGTATACATTATCAATATAGGCCTAAAGGGCCAGTTTATGTTAACCAGGGTCACTGGTTATTAAAACACACCATTGTTTTACCTTAGCAGCCATGTTCAATCGAAACCATCTTGTTAGTCAGGGCATCACCCCCTACGATCACTGCTGGAACCCATAGCCTCTGGCTGACCACCAGTCTATACCAATGCGTGACTCTCCCTTTGTCTCAAACTACATTAGTTCACTATCCAACTACTCAGAGGATGTCACCATACAAGATGAACTGAACTCTACCCTGACTGCACTTGGTGACACACATGAATGCCCAATGAGCCATCATTAGGAAATGACTCAAGAATCTCATGACAGTGGTGTTGCATCATACATAACAATGGACTTAATATTTAGAGAATTTAGCGAATAATGGTTTCGATTGTGACATTTGCTCCCAGGGTAAACAATGCGATTCCACTGCGTGACTTAAAAACTATTACATTTTATAAATGTACAACACATAAGGTAACTAGGAACAAGAATGAACAAAAAAATACATATAGAGAAAAACAGTGGGACAGGGTAAACATGAGTGTTGGCATATGTTGGTATGCCGTAGGGACACAAACCGATGTCTGGAAGCAATACCTGGTGGATCCTTATTCTTGTCTACCATATTTTACACCCATCATTCTTCCACAGGACAGATAACACAGGTCTTGGGCATAGGCCTGCCGCCCATGGAAAGTGTTCACAGCATACTCCGTGTCACCAAAACGGTTGAAATCAGGTATGTGAATAGTGTTCCACAAAACTTGCAGTGTCCAGCTATATGATGATTGACACATGAACGAACACACTCGTTGGCATCTCTGAACATTGAACCAGTTAAAAGTTTAAGGCACTCAAACGAAGGTACACACACGCAGTCTGTGAAATGTCCCACACACCATATTGTCCTTGTACACTTAAGTGCCCACTAGCAGAAAATAGTAATATAGTAAAAAGCAATTTCCACTACAATATGCACCAGATACACTGAACAAGTCATACAAGATGTAGTATATACATACAAATTATTTGAAAGTTTACTGTTAAATAAAGATAACTTGATATAATATAAAAACACGTACATAAAATAGACTTTGGAAGTAACGCATACAACACATAGTAAAAAAAAAAAAAAAAGAAAAACAAAGTACAAATGTATGCTGTAATACCCAAAATATCATGACATAGCAGATCACCAATACCAGAAATGACCAATATTACAGATATTTGATAATGCAGTTGGATACCACAAAGGAATAATTATAACTATATACAGGTCTTCGCATGAATACATGTAACATATCAAAATTCCACAAACAGTAGATACACAGTTTAGTTACTTTGGCAGACTCATAACATTTTTAACACCAAATACATGAATTGAACATTATAAAGTTATAAACGACACATCAGTGGAAACAATGCGCACTGCAGTTACACTGTGCAGCATGTACCATCATGTCAAAATAATAAAGGCTGAGAATAGCATGTGTAAAAATTTTCATAACCGCATAGGCCAGAGATTACTACATAAATTAAGAAACTTGTGGGGCAAAGGGTAATGCAAAAAGAACCAAAATATTTATAGAAGATCGAAACACCAATGCAGCAATGTTAAAACAATGGTTAATTACCAGTCTACTGCGGAGATACATAAGCATTAAGCATACAAAATTAACAAACCAAAAATGTTAATGATTTTTTTTTTCCGCTTTGCTTCACATGGAATAAAAATTAATGCAAAATTTTAAAAAAATTATGTGCAATATCAATAACATAAAATGGGTCACAAAAGTAATCATCATAACCTAAATCTTTGGTAAATAAAATTTGGAACCGTTGAAAAATAAATGTAACCATATCAATTAGTATGATGAAAAGCCTTATTATTCAATCATTGCTATGATGATGATGATGATGATGGTGATTATGATGACGATGATGACGGCAGTGGTGATGATGATCAATAATAGTGGTAATCTTAGTATTACTTTGAATATCATGGTTATCATTGGTGTTAAGACCATTAGTGTGAGCATAACAACACATATAATTTCATTTGTTTACAAAATAAAAACAAGCAGAAATACTACTGCCAAATTCGAGATTTCCTTTGTGTTTAAAAAGAAAATGTTACGTACAGCATTTGCGAACACATTTATCTACTACACACATATATTTATCTACTACCTATAATGAACATTTATATACATTGAGCAGATGTGTTACTTCATTGTAACTTCTAGAACTGAAAACAAAATCGTTGTTACTAATCACTCAACCAAAATAACTCTGTTGGATGATATATGTCCGAACTCCAATAAGGTTTTGACTTATGACTACCTCTAATTACTTCATACTTCTTTCAATCCACGAGACAAATGCATTCGTTTTTGTAAAACTATTGACTAATTATGTCACCTTGTCCTAGCTGTGTGTGCCACAGTCAAGATTTTGGCAATTCCATTTCAGGTGCTCTCAGGCTGATCCTGAGACTGTAAATTGTCATACCTACCTTATTCAGCCAACTCCTAGGACCATCAAGTTACCTAAAGAACTGTACTTAGCCTCTAAAAACAAGCCTTAGGAGTGTCCCTTCATCTTTAACGTAGATCATAAAACTAATAAGATATCAACCTTGTGTATAACTAAATGGATGCATCCATAACGTAATCTAATCTTAGTATTAACTGCTCTAAGAGCAAGGACTATAACACCAAGGGACCAGAGTTGTTATTGAGACATGGCTCTATTGGTGAGAGAATGCATTTCTCTACATCTGAAATGAATAAACAAGCTCAGTGATATTTAATCAGTGATACAAATGCTCAAAGGAAAAATGTCACTGAAGTGGAACATCAATGGTGACCATCTGCAATTCAATGCATTGAATGTGACATAGTATTGGTACTGTTCTGCTGCATACTGGGTTTGATTCTCGGTTACCATGAGAGGTAGCCTATTGAGACAACCATAGGCCTTTTATGCAATCTGTCAGCATATTGGCACAAACTAAGCGAGAAGCATTCATGTCACACATAAAGTTAATACTAGTTTCTAAAGTAAATAAAATATATCTATGTACAGGTTGGAAAAAAAAAATAAATGAGCAAACAGCTCTTTTGAGTAGATTCTTTATATAACATGGTATCATTGCGATAGTTTATCTCTAGCCTACATGACGACTTTCCAAATCATTATATCTTTTTGTTTTGTTTTCTTCCTTTTTAAGTACTACTCAAAATAGGGAAAAGGGGGTCTACGTATATTGCCATATCGCTTATTACAAAATAACTACAAAAACATTATATAGGGTGTTCCTCTAATGTAGCCAATATATCTAATGTGATTTCTGCCCTCTGACTGGAATACCTGTGCAGCTTACATACAATAAGCAGAGCTAGGAATGTTAGGTGCAAAATATGGATTAAAAGGTTGCAAAAAAAGGTGCTTTAATTTAGGTAAAAAAGGTGCAAATTTTCCATTTTAATTTTCACTCAAAACAAAAACCAATTAGGCAATTATATAAAATAACTAAGGACAAGGACACAAAATTCACTGTCACAAGTCCAGAAAACTATTGAAGCAGTTGCTGTTGAACAGCTCAATGTTTTTTTCGGCAAGGCTGCACCTTCTGTCACTAAGTATTTGTATGTTGAAAAGGAGCGTTCAATGTCAACAGACACAAGTGGTGTATCTTTTATTAGCAGTGTAATTAAAATCCTTGTTCATTGCAACGTCCTCAATATCAGGGTTTTTGGCTAAGCTCTGTTCTAGCTTCTGCTTTCCAACCCCCTCCAGTGCTGTCTTTACGTTCATCAAAATTTCCCATTGTGAATCTTTCTTAGGACACTGGTCCTCCAATCTTGTAATGGCTGTCATCAAAAAAGAGTGGCCATGCACAGAAAGAAGTTCATCTTGCAACTCCTGTTTACTTGCTAGTTCTCTGGCTTTTTTTACAGCAGAAGAATCATCTGGTATTTCACTTAAAAAATTGCATATAGCCTTAAAATTGTTACAAACAAACACTGCAGCCTTCAGCCAAGTACCCCACCCAGTGAGAATCGGAGAAATTGGAAGAGGAAGTCCTGTAACTTCAACGTACTTCTTTATCCTAGCTGGAGTGTTTTTCAACAATTTCTTGATGTATGACAGAAATTCATTTGCATATGAATATTCTTCTTTCATGCCTCACAAACTTGGTGCAATACAGGTAACGTGTTTTAGATTAGAGTACATAGGCTTGAGGTTAGAAATGGCCAGTAAAGTGTAAGATGCTTGGTCTGTAAGTACTAGCCACAGTCGATCATATTGAGTGCCATTGAAGGCCACAGCACACAACATGCATCGTTGAAACTACGCATTACATTAGCATTGTCTGTTTTGTTCAGAAAGTAGGTTTTCAACAACATGGGTTTCTCTTGCTTTCCATTTAGGGGTGCTACTAAAATGTTAAGAACACCTCATCTGTCTATCAGTGGTTTCATCTAATATAAAATATACTGGATTTTCATCTACTACTTGCCTGATCTGTTTTAAGTTTTCTTCATGCAGAGGTTGAAGATATGATTTTCTTAAGGTACTCTTATCTGGGCCAGACTTCTCAGTATATTTTTCCAAATATGCTTTCATAATAGGGTTGTTGAGCTTGGAAAGAGGAATACCACATGCTGCAAATGTCTTTGCTGCATCACTGAAAAATTCATTTTTATTTAATGAACTTGAAGAAGCCAGCACCTTGCCAATAAACTGTTGATGCCCTCCACCTTTAGTGCACTTTAGTTCCTTATTTTTCATGTTTTACAGTGCCTATATGCTGTTTAACACGATTGTGTTGGTGTTTTTCATCAATTGTAATTGGAATGTCACAGACACTGCATCTCAAAACAGATCCATCACTTTGAATTCCATCTGCACTAAACTGTTTGACAACTTCATGTACTTTGTAGGCGTTCACTTTTGTTTCTGGCATTCTGCTAAACTTAATGGCAAATGGTGGACCGCACTAGTCAAATAATATTTTTAACTGAAACATTTCTTTCAGCACTCAACAATCGCCCTTCCTTAAACAATAGCTTCACATAACTGTGATACATTGAGGCACAAACTAACAACACTGCACTGAAATGTAATTGTTGTTGCAGGACTGATACCGGGCATCGTTATCAACCCTTGAAAGATAAAGATATTTAATTTTGGGAATAAAATGCGGTATAGAAGACAAAAGAATGTTTGGGAAAAGTGCTAAAAGGTGACAATATTAAGAAAAGGTGCAAAATGGTGCTGGGATTGGAAAAAGGTGCAAAAGAGTGCAATCAAAACTCAAAGGGGTGTGTTCATTTAATATTTTCTTTTCAACATACGCTTATTTAGGCATTATAATAGCACAACAAAAGAAAATAAAATTCCTTGCATTAGTAATAAGGCCTGAGACGTTCAATATGAACAATAAAATGTTCATGCTTTCTTCCAATGGTTTCACTTGAGAGATTTTCTCCACAACTTCAAACGGACCATGAAACCTATGCAATAATTTTGTTCTTAAACCTCTTGTTTGAGCTGGGGTGAAAAGCTTCACAAGCTGATCAGGCCTAAATGATAGTTGACGCCTTTTTGGTCATAAATCTGCTTATACTTAACTTGCTGTTTAGCGATTTTATCAGTGGCTAACTGACGGGCTTGCTGGATGTGCTTTAATGTATGCTTGACAAATAAATTGACTGGGGTGCTTTTCAGTTGAACTTCTGTAGGGAGGGTTAGGTTTCTTCCATACAAAAAGAATCGGGTCTCCTTAGTCGATTCCTGATGACTAGTGTTATATGTGAACAGTACATGTGGTAGTGCAGCATCCCAATCATATTGCTTAGTAGAGGTATAATGAGAGAGCATTTGAACCAAAGTACCATTCATTGTCTCAGTAAGGCTGTTGCAACTCGAGTTATAGGCCGATAGGCTGTAGTAAAGGTAGATTTTACTCCAAGCAATTTGAGTAGCTGTCTAGTGACATCACTTTTAAACACAGATCTTCTATCTAATAAGAGCATAGCTGGTGCTCCATGGCGGAAAGTAATATTTTCAACAATAAACTTAGCAACATGTCAATTGAGCCTCTAGGTAAGGCTTTAGCTTCACAGTATTTTCTACCGTATTCGATCTTGGTCACTATCAAGGTTTTTCCTGGTTTTGATTTATGGATTGATCCAATCATATAAATTCCCCAACGTTCACCTTTAACTGAGATCTTTATGGGTTGGAATCTTCCTGCTGGCTTCACATCAAGTGGGTCTTTTCGGGACTGACAACTGGAGCAGGTTTTCACATATCGCTCGAATCCTGGTACATGCCAATGCAATAATAGCAGCTGTTAATCTTGTGGAAGGTTCAAGAAAATCCTAGGGGTGTCAGTGTGACAAGAGGATAAAATTTCAGCTTTCAAAGATTCAGGTGTCACTGTAGGTGGAGTTGTCCATGGGCTCCTGCATTCTTGCAATAAAGTACTCCTGATTTAAGAAGGTGAGTAGTGGATTGCCTATGCACTTTAGGGGAGGCAAGTTCTGGGTTTTCCAATGCGTCAAATAGAAGTATCAGTGAGGCATCAGTTTTCTGTTGTTGAGCCACCTCAGCAGGTGACAATATGCAGGTAATGACTTGGTCTAATTTGGTCTTCCTCTGGGGTAGAATTATCTAGTGAGTCTAGATAAAGCATCTGCATCTGAGTGTTTCTTGCCTGACTTGTAAATAATGGTATTATCATACTCTTGAAGCTTTAAAGACCACCTGGCCAATCGACCAGTGCCATCCTTTAAATTTTGCAAATAACACAAAGCATGGTGGTCACTAATTATTTCTACTGGATTTCCATAGATGTAAGGTCTGAAATGAGTCAGTGCATGTACAATCGCTAGAAGTTCTAATTCTTAGATTGAATAGTTCTTCTCACATTTAGAAAGAGTGTGACTACAAAAGGCTGCCAGATGAAACTGGCCATTCTGTTCCTGCAAAAGATAGGCCACTGTGCCTGCACTGGAAGCATCAGAGTGTATTTTGGTAGGTGCTCCAGGTATGTAATGAGTTAAAACAGGGGGGGAAACTAAAGCATTTTTGAGAGTTTCAAATGCTCTTCTATGGTCATCATTCCAAATAAATTCCTGATTTTTCTTTGTGAGTGTGTATAGGGATTCAGCAATGCCTGCAAAATTAGAGATGAACCTATGGTAAAATCCACAAAGTCCTAACACTTGTCTAAGTTGATGTACATGTTTAAGAGTAGGCAAGTCCTTGACTTAATTTAAAAGGTGAGTTAATTAATAACACTGAACAACACTTACAACATATTTTTCCGGGACGCATTTCAAAGGTTAACTTTCCTCCATTATCAACTGGACAATAACTGGGTTTCCATGGTGTTTCATGGTGTAGATGGTGATGCTTCTTCTGGTGCAGTCCTTGACTGCTCGCAATGTATCTGGATCTAGTTCAACACCTTGAGCACTCACTGTAAACCCTAATGATTTAATTTTTGACATCCCAAAGAAACATTTTTCGGGTTTGAATTTGAAATTGTGCTGTCCCAATTTCTGTAAAACTTCTTCCAAGTTATGCAACATCTGATCAAACTCATTGGCAAATACTACAATGTCGTCAGTGCTTTTTTGTACAAGTCACTTAACAATTTGTCTTCTAGGTAACTGAAAAATCTTGGTGCATTCTTAAGCCAAAGGGTAATATGGAAAATTGATACATTCCATCCTGTGTTATGAAAGCACTATATTTTTTACTTTCCGTATCTATGGGGACCTGGAAATACTGTCAAAAGATCCAAGCTGCAGTACCATTTAGTGTTTTCCAGGTAATTCAAAAGATCATCAATGAGGGGGAGCAGAAATTATGATGTTTCTGTGACTCCATTTAACTAGTGATAATCTACACAAAATCTAAATTCTCTACCTTTCTTTCAAACCAAAACAACAGGGGAGGCAAAGGGGCTTGTGGAATCTGTGATGATGTTTGCTTCTTTCATTTCTTTTACTTTGGCATTGATGATGTTGCGTTGCTTTTGCAAAATGCGATAAGGTCTCTGACTAATGAGTTTTGGGTTTTCAAGGTTAATAGTAAATTCACCTTAGTCTGTAGAGCCCAGTTCTTGAAGGGTGGTTGGGAAAACAAGTCTCTATTTGTCTAAAAGAGCTCGAAGTTGACCACTCTTGACTTTCTGACAATTCCAAATTTAAGTGAAAATTTACATTCTTTGTGGTGGTCACATGTTTCTATGACTCCAATTTGTAGCCTGCACAAATGCTACTTCATGTATGTGAGCTAAGATAGTCTCAGCAAAGAGAGTTTGTGGGGAAGCTGTTGTTTCTGACAGGATTGGTGACTGTCGTTTCGTCAGTGCACAGTATCAATGGTAATTCCATTTGTTTCTTATAATTGCTGTTGAGGGTTCTAACAGAAACGATCCTGTGTGAGGCAATGACAACTTTATCTCTACTGACATCATACCGAAGGGCGGGAGTTTCACGTCATGCACACATCCTTGGAGTATGTCATCATCATCATCATCTGGTCCTAGCGTAATCTGGGACATGGGACACCCTGCCATTTCATTGCAATCAATTTCAATCTGCTTCAGTTGCAAGGTATGGAAAACAATTTTGGATTCTACTAGATTAATGACTGCTTTATATTGCCTAAGAAAGTCCATACCCAATAATAGCTCATGCCCGAAATCTGGAAGAACCAACAACTGCTCTGCGAAATCATTATCTCCTAGTCTGAAGCAACACTTAGTAGAGAAAGCAACATCCATTAACCTGTTATCTGCCTTGCGTATCATAACACTGGGATTTAGGGTTATCAGTGGCATGCGTGCACGATGTTGAGGTACTATGCTGACCACACTGCCTGTACCTATCAAAATAGATATCAGATCACCATGACGAGACCTGTTGGCTACCAAAGCATTTGCAGGATGCAGGGTGTTCTTGCATTTAGGTGCATGAACGTTATAGCGAGCCATGAAATTTACATTCATGACTCACTTCTGGCGTTTGGGTGGTTTCCTTATTTCTGATAATTTAGTACTACATGGTTTGTTGCAATTAAAGCAAATCGGTCCGCCATCCACAGTGTGTTCACGTTTACTGTTACCAAAATATCTATCTCTTTTGTTGTTGTAGCTATATGTGGAAGCCCTATTTGATTTAAGTTTTCTGTTATTAGTTGAATTATGATGTTGGAACTGACGCATCTGCTGAGTCAGTGTCTCAAGATGTTGTGTTAGCCCATCAATTTTCTGAGAGAGGGTAGACGTTTGAATTGAGGCTACTGGGGTTGGTGGGTTAATCTGTGGCATGTCTACTCTTCTACCAGCAAGGTACCTAGCTGTCTCAATACGGCAAGCATACTGTAGCAATTTCTGCGCTGTTTGCGGGTCGGTAGGCAATACATGTTCTATAAAGCAGGGTTTCAGCCCTCGCAATATGTGACAAGTTCCCTTTCCGACACCTGAGGGTTAATCTGGTCACATAATACCAAGATATCATAAATATATGTTTCGGTAGATTCCCAATATTCTTGCATGTGCTGGTGAAGTCAGAACTCTAGCACTTTGTCATGCACAGCTAGGTGAAAGACATTTTCTAAACCATCTCTGAGCTGTAGCCAGGAATGCTCAGGTTGTCTATGTCTAAAAGTTTGGAATCACATGGCCGCAGTATCCCTTAAGTAACAGGGGAGATAATACTTTTGGTGTGGCTGCTCCCATGCATTAGTGTTGGCAGTAATTTCGAAAGTTTGTAAACACTGGGAGACATCCTGATCATGTCTTCCAAAAAATTGACCTGGGTCTATGACAGGTCTCGCAAAATGCAATGCAGTAGTGGTTTGGGTGGCAGCGGGTGGGTTCATGACGTCAAGTAGCTTATTACTGTCCGGGGGTTCTGTAAAGGATAATTTTCATGCCTGGGATATCGGCAAGGGTTCTACAGGTGTGGCAACTGAGATGTGCCCGGTGAATGCTGTGTGGTCACAGGGAAGTACTGTGGTAGTAGGCGGTGACCAGAACGCAGTTGAATCTCGCTCATATAGTTGGTCAGTGATTCTAAACCTGTTAATAATTCTTGTGCATCCAGCACACTTTAAGAATAATAATCACTGGTTTGCCGTAATAAGTTGTGCAAATGAGAGTTAAGACTATTAATTTCTTTAACAGTGGGTGAAGACTTATTCACTTCTAATGCCATTAACAATAATTGATACACACTCAAGAATAAGAATCTTGTACACCTCAGCATACACATTAACACATAGAACTACAACAAATTAGTATACACTGTTATTTGTAAGTAAGAAAAATGGAATTTCCTTTTCCATCTACACTTAATTGCTTAATATGGAGGCAATCTTTGCATGCAATCTTAGAGGTTCAGGGGTCAAAGCCACATTTTTGAATAATATATTAGCAAAAACCGGTGTAACTCCACCATTACATAACAGCTAGTATTGTATTCTTGGGGGCTGCTAGCCGTTACTGGGAAACTAAAAGTGCATAGGTAGAGCTACTCCTTAATAGAGTTAAACTGGAGTTTATAATATAAATAATTTAATAAATAACCACAGGGGATTAATATAAAAAGTATACATTGTCAATATAGGCCTGAAGGGCCAGTTTATGTTAACCAGGGTCATTGGTTGTTAAAACACACCGTTGTTTACCTTAGCAGCCAAGTTCAATCGAAACCATCTTGTTAGTCAGGGCGTCACCCCCTATGATCAATGCTGGATCCCATAACCTCTAGCTCACCACCGGTCTATGCCAATGCGTAACTCTCTCTTTGTCTCAAACTACATTAGGTTTATATAGCTCACTATCCACCTGCTCAGAGGATGTCACCATATAAGGTGAACTGAACTCTACCCAGACTGTGCTTGTTTTTTTTTTTTTTTTTTTTTTTCTTGTTTTGTTTTCTTTTGTAGTGTTTAATGCCTGCTTTTACTACTATGGCACCGCAGGCGGTGACACTGATGATACTGATGCTGTTTTTAAATGATTATTAATGGGAATTGGCTGTGCTATGAGACTCGTTTTTTTTATCTACAAGGTCGTGGTAACCGATGGAATGCATATATCAATGTTTCTTTATCACAATGTATTTATTTATTAACACTTCGATATTTTACACTCTCAGCACCATATTAAATACTTAAAAACCTTTACACTTTTGTAATTTGGTAGAATTTACGCTGGATAAAAGTTTGGTGAAAGTTCCATGTTCACATGCTACCAAAACACGTCTTATCACCTTGAACATATAGACGCTACTGAATTGTTTCTTGGCGTCGCTTTGACACGACACTCCGCCATTTTGTCTTCATCCGTTGTATTCATCCGCGCAAATAGTTTTTATTATGGAAGTGATCCCAATTATCGTCTCCTATTTTTATCATGGGACACAAACAATTCTAATATTTATACACTTTTAACAAACATTTATATGAACGATTTTCTATTGGGGTCTAATATTCTGTCTCATATGCCCCTTGTTTTGTTTTTCAAGTTGTCACCTATATTTACAATCTTGAAACACAATACAATACTTCTCCCTACTCCTCTGATTCAATCACTTTGTACAATATTTTTTTTCTTTTCTTTACAGTCTTCTTCGCTGTTTGTCTTTGTCTTTTGTTTTGGCATGATACAGCATTGTCTTTATAAATTTCACATATTCAATTACTACACAATATATGTTCAGTTGTTATACATCACATATTCAGTTATTATACAATACATATTCAGTTATTGTACAACACATTCAGTTATTACACAACATATCCAGTTATTATACAATACATATTCAGTTATTGTACAATATATCCAGTTATCATACCTCATATGTTCTGTTATTATACAATACATATTCAGTTATGATACAATACATATTCAGTTATTGTACAACACATTTAGTTATTACACAACATATCCAGTTATTATACAATACATATTCAGTTATTATACAATACATATTCAGTTATTGTACAACACATATTCAGTTCTTATACAACACATACTCAGTTTTGTACATTTGACATTGACACAAATATAATTTAAGTGTATCATGGTTTATTATGTGGTTTTTGACTTGTATTCTTTGTTATAAGGAGAGAAAAACAAGATACAAATTTTGAGCTAATGATTATGATCATGTTTATGGCAATATTTTATTCATTTCTTTGCCTTGTAAGCTTATTATGTATAGGCAGGTCATTGAGTCGGTTCTTAAACTCTGATGTTACTAATGGTACCATTTTTCTTAATTGGGTTATTATTCATTGTTGTTTGGTTCAACATTTCTTCGAGCTTAGCATTTGCTATATCCATCTTAATTCATGGGCATTGCTTTTCTGATTATGGTTTTCCTTACTTCACTAATTGTCACTTCTTTGTCTCTTATTTCTACAAGAGAAAACTTCTATACTTATAATTATTCTGCAATTGTATTATTTTTCTTCTCAATTCACCCTCGACATCTTTGTGTCGAAATATTATATCTTTGTCATCATAATTGATTCCTTTTTATTTTTGTCCCTGACATCCTTATGTCAAAAACATATTATCTTCCGTCACTATAATTCATTTCTTTAATGACAATTAGTGTCCTCATCTGTCTTTGTTGACAATGCTCTTTGTGGTCGATATAGCCAATGACTATGTTGGTTTTCTTTCTTGTTGTAATTTCTAATCTGAACATAATTTTCTATACGTAACCCATTAAAAATTGTTATTTTCCATCATCTCTACTATTCCTGCCTTACATATTTGTTGGCAAAGACTAGTTGGTCCTTTCTTTGTATGGCTTTAATTTATTTTTATGGTATCTTCCTACCAACTTGCCATTTGTATTCTGTAGCTCATACGTGTGGTCACCCAGCTGTTTTGTTATGACCAGTGGTTCCATCTTTCTCTTTGTGTAGCCATCATGGTGTCGATGTCAATTGTAAATTGCTGAGATTTTGTTGTTTGTCATCCACTCGGTTGGGACGAACTTAGTTGTTGTAATTTCCCTGAGTGTTGGTGGTGGTTGTTGTTTCTGTATTCTGTGCAGCATCTGCCCTATCTGGCACATTTTCATCTACTTCCTGCTGTCTTATGTTGCTAGTGTACCATTGGTCTCTGCCCCTTTGGCGTGAACCTCTGTTGTATGACGGTCTTTGGTTGTCAAAGTATTCCCTACAGAATCGTATGTGGTTTACTTGATGGGTACGGTCTCTTGGTCTTCCACGATCATATGTATATGTTCTGTATCTCGATTCACCCCTCGGTATTGTGTCGTGGTACCGCTGTGTTGTGTTCTCCATCCTCTCGCCATGATTATGTGGTTGTGGGAAATGGTGTGCCCCTCTCCCCCTTTCATGGGTGCTCCTAGTATTTCTATCTTCTCCCTCACTCTGGTTGTTCGTAGCCGTGCTCCGGTTTAAGATGGGTGAGTTTGGGTGACCGTTCCTATGTCTATGCTCATTAGGCTGACCATTTTGTGTTTCAAAGGCTGTCAGCAATTCTATCATATCTGCAAAATCTACTGGCCTCGCAACAATTAACCCTGTTCTCACTGTGTCTGGGAAATGTCTTGTTATGCTGGTAATTAGTTCTGCTTCCGACAAGTTGGGGTCTAATAGCTTTCCTTTGTTGGCTACTTTCATAAAATAATCGACTAGCGATAACCCTTTGGTTGGATCATATCTACCTGTCGCTAGCTCTACCCTAGTTTGGTTTTGCTTCGCTGGGCCGCAATACCTTGATAGGAATAAATTTCTGAATGAGCTATACGACTCATGACCAGCTAGTGTTAACCTGAGCCATTCTAATGCCTTGTTTTTTAAGCTTTTCTTGACTATCATCATCCTAAGCTCATTTGGTATCCTTTTCACTTTAAAATACTCTTCCATCTCTTTAACAAAGAGTTTTGGATCGTCTCCCTTCTCCTCGTCAAATGTAGGTGGTGTAATTTCGTGTAATATGCTGTTAGTGTAACATGTGTTATGTGTTGTGTCATTGTTTGGTTGTGAACCTCTTTCTCTGTATGGTGAGTCAACATTTTGTACATTATTCAAATAACTCTCATCTTGTACATTACTTACATCTAAATCATCTTGCCTTTGTAGTGCATTCACATCATCATTTACATTAGCCAAACTTTCTTTCCCTTTTTTCATTTCTTCACAAATTGATTTTAAATCATTCTTTATTTCTAAGTGACTTTGTTTCATATCATTTATAGCATCCTGTTGGGAATGCACCACATCAGTCATCGTCTTAATTTTAGGAATTACAATTTGTTCTACAGTTTCATTAATAATGTCTTTCTTTACTACCTCAATCTCTTTCCTTAATTCCTCAGTTATTTCTGCTTTTACATTTGTAATCTTACAGTCTACACTTGTATTACATTCTGTTATTTCATCTCTACATCTAGCAATTTCTCCTTCTAATACAATCTTATTTTCTCTCATTTCTGATTCTATTTTTCCCATCCTATCTCCTACGATTTCTATCCTAGCTTCTAAGGCTTCCTTTGTTTCATTTAAGTTTTTATGTACTAATTTTAAATTAGTTTCCATTACTTTCATATTTTCTTTACACTCCTGTCTTCCTAATTCTATTTTCTGTTCTAAGTTCTGTCTTCCTAATTCCATTTTCTGTTCTAAGTTCTGTCTTCCTAATTCCATTTTCTGTTCTAAGTCCTTTCTCACTTCTTCCATTTTCTGACCTATCTCTTCCTTATTCTGTTCCAGTTTCTGACCTATACTCTGACCTAAACTTTGTTCTATGTCCTGTTTTAATTCTACCTTGTTTTGTTCCATTTTCTGACCTATTTCTTTTTTATTATTTTCCAAGTCCTCTCTCACTCCCTCTATTTTCTGACCTAAACTTTGTTCTAGTCTTTCAAACATGATCATTAATAACCTTTGGTCTTTTCCTATTTCAACCTGTTCCTCACTTTCTAGTTCTACCTGATAACTAGGCCTACCTGCCCCTTCCCCCACTCCTGTTTCTATCTCTTTTCGCGACATTTTAATTTCTTTATTCAATTCACTTAGGGTTAAAAGTCCCACTACTTTGCCGCTTCTCAGTAACATAAAAATGAAAATAAACTGTATGTGAAAACAAAAATTTTTGATCCTACTTTTTTTTTTCGTTGCTTCGTCCAGTTATGTACGTCTCCTGGGCAGTTGGCTTCGCTAGATGATCTCCGGTGTTTTCCCGCGTTGATTATCCGTGCATCGATGTTCTGATGTATCGTTGATATCAAACGATGGTCTAATGGCGTCTTCTTTCCTCTGGCGCAATGAGATGGCGTCACTTGATGTTTATCGTGATTTCAATTCCCGTAATTTGCATTCCATCCTAAATTCGAGTTCCATGTTGGGCAAGCCATTTTGATGCTGTTTTTAAATGATTATTAATGGGAATTGGCTGTGCTATGAGACTCGTTTTTTTTATCTACAAGGTCGTGGTAACAGATGGAATGCATATATCAATGTTTCTTTATCACAATGTATTTATTTATTAACACTTCGATATTTTACACTCTCAGCACCATATTAAATACTTAAAAACCTTTACACTTTTGTAATTTGGTAGAATTTACGCTGGATAAAAGTTTGGTGAAAGTTCCATTTTCACATGCTACCAAAACACGTCTTATCACCTTGAACATATAGACGCTACTGAATTGTTTCTTGGCGTCGCTTTGACACGACACTCCGCCATTTTGTCTTCATCCGTTGTATTCATCCGCGCAAATAGTTTTTATTATGGAAGTGATCCCAATTATCGTCTCCTATTTTTATCATGGGACACAAACAATTCTAATATTTATACACTTTTAACAAACATTTATATGAACGATTTTCTATTGGGGTCTAATATTCTGTCTCAATACATGGAATGAAGATGGAGCACCAGTGGAATGAAATGGCGAGAGAACCCAGAGGAAACTTGCCCCAGCGCCGCTTCATCCACCACGAATCTCACATGTGGTTGCCTGGGATCAAACCCGGGTCACTTTGGTGAGAAGCGAATGATCTAACCAATCGTCTACGGGCGGCCCCACTGTGTGGTCCCACATGAGCCATCATCAGGAAATGACTCAAAAATCTCATGACAGTGGTGTTGTACCATACATAGCAATGGACTTAATATTTGGAGAATTGAGTGGAAAATGGTTTTGATTGTGACATTTGGCTTACCGAACAAACAGAGAATTCTAACCATATGTACACTATAATCTAATTAAAACTGACTATGTAACAAGACAGGTGGTGGCTGCATACTGCCATACTTTATTCCTTAGTTTAGCCACATTTTGTTTTGTGGCTGACTACTGGGTATACTGGCAGTTACAGTAATATATTTCTTATTGATAACACTGTTATGTTTCTGTGGTAATGCTGTGCTGAAGTAACCTTAATATGGGGAATTATCTTTAAAATCAGTAGTCAGCCTTGGTGACTGAGTACTAGATTTTGTTCCCATACTTGCTCCAGTAATCAGCCACTCATAAAAAATAGTAAGGGGATACAAAAACTAATAATTTCATATTCAAAGGTACATTTAATGTATGTGCAACAAATAAAACAATGGCTGCTGTGAGTGTGGATTAAAGTAAGGTATGCAATTACCTCTCAAACATTGTTCTGAAGCTAGTAGAAGAATAGTGAATGCTCTTGATTCAGCAGGTGACTCTGAGTGACTAGAAAATTGCTGCTTATGTACACCAAGTAAGCCTTCAGAGTGCAGCACTGACTTGCTTGCATGTAGGAAGGATGGCTGAATACTGGAGCGTTGTTTAGAGCAGGAAATATTAAGATATTCGCTTATTATACCAGTGTTTATAATGATGTGGCTCACTACTGGGGGTGGCTGAACTTAGACACACCTAACCCTATATACACTATGTGATCAAAAGTATCCGGACACCTTTCTGGAAATGACTTATAAGTTCATGGTGCCCTCCATCGTCAATGCTGGAATTCAATATGGTGTTGGCCCACCCTTAGCCTTGATGACAGATTTTACTCTCTCAGGCATACTTTCAATCAGGTGCTGGAAGGTTTCTTGGGGAATGGCAGCTCATTCTTGTGCTGTACATGTCCCTTCAGGTTTCTACTTCACTATCCAATTAGAAACAGTGGACCTAGGGATGTTTAGGAGTGTGGAAATCTTGTGTACAGACTTCTGCACCAAGTGACACCCAATCACCTCACCACGTTCGAAGTCTGTGAGTTCTGCGGAGCGTCCCATTCTGCTTTCTCACGATGTCTAATGACTACTGAGGTTGCGGATAATAATGAGTATCTGGCAGTAATTGGCAGCACAATGCACCTAGTATGAAAAATGTATGTTTTTGGGGGTGTCCGAGTACTTTTGATCATATAGTGTACATACATACATATATATAGCTCAAAAGTTTTTGAGCAGCCTGTTTTTTTGCAATTAACAAATGTATAATGCCAAACAAAGCCAGTGTCATATTATATATGGTATAAATCCATTGAAACATAATTGAAATTTACTATGCTACCTTTTGTTTGTCAATTATGTGCATTTTGAAAATGTAGCATTTGTTGACCCTTATATATACCCCAATGTTGTTTTGGATGCCATAGTATGTCTGTGATTACCTATATGTCGTTCAGACATTCTGTAAATAGGTATTGGCTGTACTTTAGTGCTTCATAAGCAGGTGAATGGTACACATTGTTATTTTGTAGTTGAAAAGTTTGAAATGGGTAAAAGAAGGGAGCTATCAGCAGAAAAATGTGTTGCAATAGTCAGCTTACTTAAAGCAGGCCACACCATGCGTTAAATTCCCATCAAGAACAAAGAGGTATGTAACTACAAATAGCAATAAGGATTGTTATCGAATAGGGAGGCCTAGGGTGACCTCGAAAAGTGAGGATAAACATTTAATAGTGACCAGCAAACATGATCGTTTCAAAACAGCACCCATGCTGGCAGCGGAACTGAACCAGTTGATGGATGAATCTGTGAGTGTTTCTACAGTGAAGGGATGACTTCAGGATGTAAACCTGAAAGGTTTCATTGCGGCAAAGAAACCCCTATTGAGAACTGACAATAAACAGAAAAGATTACAATGGGCCAACCAACATGTAAGCTGGACTGTTGATCAGTGGAAAAGGTGTTATTTACTGATGAATCTAAGTTTGAGCTGTTTGGCTCAAAACATTGTCAAATTGTCTGACGTGTAAAAGGTGAACGCATGGCACCTCAGTGCATGTCCCCTACAGTCAAGCATGGTGCTGATATGGTGTTGTTTTGGTGGCAATTGGACAGGCAGTATTGTGAAAATAGAAGGAATTATGAAGGAGCATTATCACAACATTCTCCAATGTCATGCCAAACCATATGGGATACAGTTAATTGGCGAGGGTTTCACTCTGCAGCAGGACAATGACCCCAAACATACATCTTTACTCTGTAGATGATACGTTAAACGATTGGAAGAGAGACAAGACTAGAAGATCATGGCTTGGCCCCCTCAAAGTCCTGACTGCAATCCTATTAAACTACCTTGGGATCATGTGAACAGAGAGGTCAGAAAGAAACAACGCACTAATGTAGATGTATTGTGGATTCATATGCAAAATGTATGGAGGGATATTTCTGAAGATACACTGGCGCACTTGGTAGAAAGTATGCCCAGAGTTTGCAAAGCTTTAATTAAAGCAAGGGGAGGTTACTTTGAAGAAAGCAAAATCTAACATATATTGCTGATTTTCATTAAATATACTGTTGTGACTACATATTTTGTCTCTTTTACTTCATTGTTTGAATAAATCCTAAAAATGAGGTGTGTTCAAAAACTTTTGAGCGGTAGTGCATATATATATTTATTACACAACAGATTTGTTAAATTAAAATTTTAAATTATTTTGCTGTTTAAAGATGCTGTCAATTGCCAAGATCACATTAGTGTGCCAGTATTTTGTCCCGCAGTTCTTTTACGTGCCAGTAAACCTACTGACGTGGAGTTGTCGTTTTTAAGTACGCTTAAAAACCATTGGTCTGGGTTGGACTTCAACAGACATGTTGCATGCTCATTGGCGACATACAAAATATTTATCCAGCCATGGACCATTGAGTCCAGTTTCAACTTCTTTCACTTGCTCGATTCACCGTGCTCTGCCATGCCAATCACTCCACTGAAGCATTACAAGTGAACAGTTGACTCTCCACCCTGTTTGCCCAGTGAGGACACCAGACTAGTAAAGGGCTCCCAGATACATCTGTCCGCATGCCGACCCATGTTTTAGTGCATGAAAATCTTATTTCTTTCTCATTTTCTTAATTGATCAAGAACATTCACACTTCAGATACCCATTAATACCAACTACTGGACCTTTTACTTTTTCTACTACATACTTAACAGTAAGTAGAGGAAATATTGTATTCCACCCAAAAATTTGACACCAAGATTTCACCAGAAATACATGTTTTGAGGCTCCCTTGATCCAAAAATGCATTTTTAGTAGAAAGTCTGTGTGTATGTGCATTTTCTCATGACAAATGAAATTTATATCTTGACTTTTCTGGGAATAGCTTCTAAAGTGCTCTTCATTTGAATGACTTTTGCATAATTGGAAATTGTAAGAGGTAGGCAAACACACAAAATGTTGTTGTTAGGTAATGCTGGATTTCTGACAATGAAGTCATTAATCCTCTTGCTCTCCAATATTTTTCACTGATGGATAGGGCACTAGAAGTGGCCGGGCATATTTGAAGGTGGTCTTGGTCCATTTCCTCTTGCAGATCATATAGAGGACAGAGTGGTGAAGAATATATCCCAGTTGCCTTCAAATGTTTTGCCAGACAATCATGTCCTGTAATCAACCTCACGGTTGTAACTGCCGTTTTTCGAAGATAAAATTGAAGTATTTAAGTTGATAATTTGTTAGATTTGCTTCTTGAATGAAAAATATATCTATGTTATTGTCAAATACAATTTTATTGAGCTCTATTCTTTTTGCTTGTGTGAGACCACATGCATTCCATTGAAGAATTTTTATGTTAGATCTTCTTTTAATATAATGTTTTGGTTCTTGAGAAGTAGTTCCCGCCTGGAGATTCGAATGGGGGACTCTTTTTAACTCCGGAACATTTTACCCCTCAAGTTATATTTCATAATTTGATATTGAAGAGAATAGCAATAATAGTAACCACTTTTTAGAGAGCACCATATTTTTATGTTTCGGTGGTTACATTGCTCTCTCACAACCCCCCAGAATGTCTGGAGGTTGGTTTACGGGTCTCACCGACCTGACCAGGAAAATTATCAAAATAGCTTCACTGACCATATCCTCTGATTACCAATCAGAGGGCGTATTACATGCCAGGACAGGTCAGCATGTTAGGGGTTAAAGAGTTTATAGAGAAATTGAAAGGTTGGAAAAATAAAGATTCTCTAGCCTTCGGAAACCCTAATAGCATCGGGGTCGGAAGAGAACAAGAGAAGACCAAGGTAAGGTCATAAGGTTAGATAGAAAAGCTACAGTGAGGAGCAAAACCAGTAAGTGGAAGTAATGTACAAGTAATGATTTAAAATGTACAAGAGTGGAGCATGGGTACATTCCCGTAACATGTTTTAGTTTTCCTCATGTGACATTACTGAAAGCCGTACAGTTACAAGAGAGAGTGCCAGACATTTTTAAGTACTTACACAAAAAATGTAGATCTCATTAAAGCACACAAGTTATGTCAAATAACTGTTGTTGTTGTTTTTTTAGTTAATGGTTTCCAAGACATTCCTGTTAATGGCTTGAATTTTCTTATACTTATATTTTTCTCAAATAGGAAGTCATTATCCCCCCTCCCTTTCTGTAAATAGAACAGAATTTCAAAGCCATCACATAGCACCTAGTTCTTAGAAGATTTGACTATTGCTTAAGCCTACTATATTCCCCTATTCCCATCCTACCTACAAGGAAATGTGTAATAAAACCATTTGTGCAAGTTTCCATATTGATTAACAGGAATTAAAATAACAGGTGTTGTAAGAATAGTAAGAGTGAGTATAAAAAGTCATGTGAGTGCAACACATGAGACTTTTTGAAAAAGGCACGGGTGCGCACGCGCATGTGTGTGTGCGCATGGGTCTGTGCGTGCGTGTGCACGTGGGTGTGTGTGTGAGACTCAAAAACGAAATGTTTGTTAGAAACTACACTTGGTATTGAAGTTTAGTATCTTCCAAGAATGCAACATGGAGCTTTTCAAGACCATTTCGCAAGAAGATTATTATATTATCCCCTAGTTAAAGTATTCTTCATTAATTCATATAGTCAAAGTACTTTTGTTCACCCATTTCATTGCAAACATTCAGACATCAACATCTCTTCATGGTTTAGGAGAATTCTCCTGTTCTGACCTCATATTTCTTCCCATCTTTTTACTGGTCTTCCTGTTGTTCTACAACCAGAAGGTTTATATTTGTATGACTAATGGAATGTGAGAGTTATCCATTCTTTGCAAATGACTTTTCTCTATTTATTTGTATCTTTTTTTTAATGAAAATATTTATAATTCTTTCCTTATTTCTTCTTTTCTAATATTATCGTGTCTTGTACATCCTTTTAGTGCTTGGAGATATTTCATTTTTGCCTTTTGTATTTGGCTCTGATCTTTCTTTTTAAGCGTCCATGTCTCCGATTCATAGAATAAAACTGGAACAGCCATTGTCTTACAGATTTTAAAATTTGCATCCTTTTGTACCAGGAATATTCAAATATACTGCTACAAAACCTTTATTTATTTAGTCTATTGCTCTAGACTTGTGGACCATTTGCCATCAGTCTGCTGGCTTTCCAATAGAGTTGACCATTTCTTCCATTCCATAATCTCTGGAGTGCACCACACTTTCTCAGATGTTCGAAGGTCATGGGATTGTCATTATTACATAACATGCAGTTTGGCGAATTGATAATTTTCATACGATGTAGGCGTTCTGCCAGACAATCATGGCTTGTTGCCATGTGAAAAGCTGCTACATTTTCACTTCTAGATGGTCCTTGTGATGTTGGTTTATTTAAGAGTGATGCCCATTTTTTTCCCTCGCTTAATTTTTGAAGTTCTTCATATTTTTCAGCCTTAAATAAATGTTTAATAATCATCTTTGCTGAATGAAGTGATAGAGTAGATACCTTTGGATTGAAAATGTTTGTTCCTTTTGTTGCCAAGAAGACTGCCTTTTCGTTCCCTTTTAATCCAACATGGGAAAGGAATCATTGGAAAACAATTTCTTTTACTGCCTCTTTCGGCTGTCTTAGGGATACTCTAATTTCTCTCATTTTTGAGGTAACGTCATATTCCCATTTCTCTATGGCTTGGATAGCTGAGATTGAGTCACATAGTATGACCACATTATGAAAGGAGTCCAGTGTAACACATAATTGGGAAAGGGTACTGTTTATTGCTTGTAATTCCACATTGAAGTTGGTGTTTAATTTTCCAGCTTCAGCATACAACCAGAAAAGTTTTCAGTATATGCTGGCTCCTGCACTACACTCTGCTTTGATTAGTGAGCCATCAGTGAAAACATAAAGCCACATGTTCTCTGGGTATAAAGTATTCATACTTTCTGTTGCTTAGATTTTTAATTATGCTTCTATCAGTTTTGCATTTCTTTACTTTTTCAAACAATTCTAGATTGAAAGATACTTCAGTGTAATGTAGCAGATTTTCTGGTTGTTTCAATTCTGCTACAAAACAAAACCATTATATACTGTAAAATTAATTTGGTTATCTTTCATTATACACTTGTAAATTTAACAATATAAATTGCATTTAAGAAATTATAATGTCTTAAAAAACAGTTTAAAATGTGCTTTATAATGCTTTATTTTCTTGTTACAGGAATGATGGTGAATAATGGCACTAGTTACTCGTTACAATTCCTTTTTGCTTGGCATAGTCTGTGCCTCACTCACTTGGGCTGTCAGTCTGTATCTGTATTCTACCCTTGCCTGGGAATCTGCTAATGCTCCATCCACTTACCTTGTTGCAACAAGCCAGCCTCCTTTTGAACTTCTTCACCTCTCTAAAAATGAACTAGATGACTTGAAGAAATCTCACAAGGTTCAAGGAAATGAAATAGAAATACCATATGAGCCAAATGTGGGTAAGAGTGCACACTGGATGAAGGGAAAATACAGGAATAGTGGGGCTTTAATTCAGAAACTGCAGTCAAAGATTGTGCAAGATGGTGGAAATGAGATTGGCATGGTAAAGACGCCAGAAGAGCAAGCATTGAGAGATGGAGGCTACAAGATGCATGCTTTTAATGTTCTGGTGAGCCAACATCTTGGTTACCATCGCCCTGTACCTGACACTCGACATCATCTGTAAGTAGCCTTCCAGATTTACTGCCAAAGTGTTAATATAAATATTAATTTTAAAAATGTCCATGCATTTCAGTAGGACAAATATTAGCTGTAAATATTTATAACCAAATGTATGAAGATAAAAGGGAGCTTTAGGTGCTGTTTGAATTTTGCAGTTATGAAAAGTGTTCAAAATCTTTACCATTGACAAGCAGACACTTCTGATTTCAACAAGCGCACATGAACAGCACAGTGTTTATGGGGATTACATGTTGGCTCTCACCATGGCCACATAGTTGTAGCACTGGTCAACTACTGGCATATTTAAGATAACAAAATGCTACATAATTGACAAAGCAATTCAGCTTAGACAAATCTGCAAATACCAATACTGATGATGAAGAATACCTAGATTCTGATGACATATATTTTAATAATTGCTGCATCATATATATTGTCAACATGTACAAAAATCCTTTTTGTGGATCCCAGATTATGAAAATTAATATTTACTAGACCAATTTTTAGTAATTTTATGTCCTTTTCTGTTTTATAGCTTTTCTTTTCTAGTTTCTCTTTTTTGCATAGTTTGAGACTCCCTAAATCCAAAAGAAACATTTTTAGAAAGTGTGTGTGTGTGTTTTTTTATTAGTAGTTTACTAGCAACATGTTCCATTACATGAATTGTAATACTACATGCTAGGTTTTCCATAATACAGAGAATACATAATTATATGTATCCCCAGAAATTTTCAAACCAAGCATGAACTTGACTTTGTTTATTCAGCATTATTGTTTTGTTATATGGAATATTATTAATTTATTGAGATTATGATCATTATCAATTTCTATATCTCATTATGTTCATATAACCAATGATTATTTTGTGTAATATCACATTAGAAGTGTTAAAAATATAAATCAACAGTATTTTCTTGGCATGTCAGAGATTATTATAAAATCAAATATAAGATGCAAAATATGTCATCAGACATCATAAGAAGGTATTGTTAAGAGACAATATGTGAACGCTATTGTCATAGCAATGCATGAATTTTCAATAAGTTTCAATTGATGAGTCCGAGGAAGTTAGATGCCATTTCATGGCATCATTCTGAGAAATTGGAAATAATATAATTTAATGTTCTCGGATTGAAGCGTTTATATAAGAAAGATGCTATTTCTCGATGATACTTAGAGAAATTGGAGTACATTTCATATTGGATAATGAAATACTCTTGGATCGCCGAGATCAAGTAAGTTAGAAGCCATTCTCAGCAATATTCTGCTAAATCATACAATATAATCTCGGACATGCCAAACATTATGAAGCAGTATAAAAGAAAAGTACTGAGATTGTATAAGATCCAGTAATTGTGTTATTTTACGAAGGTGCAAATAAATATCTCAACAAGCTTAAAATGGAGTTCAATAATATGCCTTGTTCTGTACCACGCCCTGAAAAACCATAAGTCTTCATAGCCACGATTGCATTTCCTTCAAAAAACCACACCAAATGGGTTGCTCAAATGCGGGGTATAAATAAGAACTCAATGACTAAATACTTATTGGACTCCTAATAGAAGGTATTGACTACGAGAACTCTAACAAGGAAGTGGAAGGCAGCTCGACAAGAAATTTCAAGGACAGTGCCAAGATGCAGGGACTTCTCTTCAATCCAGATTACACATCAATGATGGACAGCATGTGTACCTACATAAGAAGTTCCAAGGGATAAGAAGAACTGGCACGCAGATTTCCCGGAATCCAACATCGCGAGGACACTTATAAGAAGACAACAAAAAGTAGGATCAAGAATTTTTTACTCAACTTAATTTTATCTAATTTATGTTATTCAGAAGTGGCAAGAGAGTAGAACTTTTAAAAATAACTAAATCTATCCAAAGTGTGAATATGTCAAAAAGTGAAATGGAATTAGGAATGGAAGTAGATGAGAGGGCAGATAAGCCTGGTGATGAAATAGGGACAGAAAAAGGAGTAGCAATGATGGGGGAAAATCAAATTATAATGATGTTTGAAAAATTGAGGCTAGACTCGAAACAAAGCTAAGAACAAAATAAAAAGAATTTGAAAGCTTAAGGCAGCTTGGGGGCAGAAAATAGAACAGAATAGGAAAGAATTAGATTTGGGAAAAAGAGTAGAATTAGGTAGGCAAAAATGCAAAGAAAACTTGGAAATCATGGAAAACATTCTAAAATTTGTACATAAAGAAATAAATGAAACAAAGGATATTTTAGAAGCTAGAATAGGAATCCTAGGAGACAAAATGGGAAATTTAGAAGTTGAAATGAAAGAAAACAAATTGGTACTATACTTGGCACCAAATAGGAACGGGATTGACAGTTGCTACCCACGTAGTGGAAGGGTCTAAATGAACAGGAGGTGATGGATGCATCATGGCGATTGTCATAGCAATGGAAGGAGCAACCAATTAGAGCTAAGATGTTTCCATAGCAACACTAAACCAGTGTTGTCAATATTTAACACATGATTAACATGTGCCTAACCTGCAATCTAGCAGTAACATAGGGACCCGCATGTGGTATTCGTGGTGGACGAAGCGGCGTCAGGGTGGGTTTTCTCCGGGTACTCCGGTTTCCCCCGCCATCTCATTCCACCGGTGCTCCATCTTCATGTATCATCAGTGTCGCCGCCTGCGGTGCCGTAGTAGTAAAAGCGGGCGTTAAACACTACAACAACAGCAGTAACATAAACTGTGTGTCTTATTTTGTTTTCCCTGCAATGTATACAATGTCTCCCTCCAGCTCCAGCTTGCAATGTTTATGTCAGAGATTGCCTGTGTGCTGACAAGTTCGTTTGCATCATTCTATTTATGTGGTTATTTGACTTGTATTTACGTATGTCTGAATCTGTGTATCTGTGCATATGTTGTTAGCATTTACAACTATCTCACTCTTTTAATGAATAATTATGTCCAAAAATATTCACAAAGACAGCGTAGTCAAACGAAAAACTTAACATACTCAGGAAGTGAATGAAATTGTGTTTGGTAAGGTACATATCCCAATTAAAGAATTATGCAGTTGATGGTATTGCTCAAGAACATGGTCACAAAATTGTTTGGTGTCGCCCTTTTCTAGTGTACTCCGATTTAATTAATTTGGGCCGAAGTAAAGGGTTACGTTGTGCGAAACAAAGATTTCACTGTGTCATCTGTGATAAAGCTACATCAATAAAAAAGCTGAAAACTGAAAAAGTGGTTACTGATACAGAGGTGTAATAAGTGCAACATGGAAAAATGGACTCTTAGAAGCAAGGTTAGAACAGTTTGTCATTTCCGCAGGTAATTCAAGCAAATACAGCAATAACGCAAGCAAGTCGGATATCAGTGGCATTTCTCATTACAGTATTTCACAGGTATGTTTCTTTTGTTAACATTAATCTTTACAGTGATATAATACTTCCATATTCCATTCTTTGGATGTAGATGGACTATTTTACTATTTTTTTGAATACGAATATAAATTATACCCGCTCTAAATTCCAAACGCAATTCAGCCATTTTCTTACTCATAATGCTAACGCACTGTCCACGTGAGGTGCGATAAGCGGCAACGTTGCCCATCGTTCACTGCCAACTGTCAATACCTTTCTTGTTTGTCACCGATAATAGAGGGAGAAATTGGAAAATGTAGGGATGAAATAACAGAATGTAAAACAAGTCTAGAGGATAAAATTGGAAATATTAAAGTAGAGTTAGCTGAGGAAGTAGATAAACTAAAAGCTAATCAAAATAATTTTGAATTAAGACAAGAAGAGAAAATTAAAAATACACTAGGTAAAGAAATTGAGGTAATTAAGGAAAGTGATTGTAAATGATACTGTAGAGCATGTTGCATCTTCTAAAATTAAGACTGTGGCCGATGCAGTGCAATCATAAGATGCAATTAATTAAGTGAAACAAAGTCAATTAGAGATAAAGAATGAGTTAAAATCAATATGTGAAGACATACTAAAAGAGAAAGAAAATCTAAATAACGTAAATAAAGTTGTGGTTGCACTATGAAAGCAAACTGAAAATCTAAATATAGGCAATATTTCAAATACTAGTGATGTAAATAATACACAGTATGATGACTTACAATTCAAGGATGTATGCCCATATTCTCACACAAACACAACACACAATCCATGTTATGCCAACAGCATATTACACAAAATTACACCCCCCCACATTTGACGAGGACAAAGGAGAAAATCCGAAGTTGTTTGTTTGTTAAAGAAATGGAGGAATGTCGCATGGGTCAAACTGAAAAATCAGCAATTGCTGAACATGCCATACTCGAAGAAGGGGAACACATCATCCAATATGGTAACACAGATATTCTGGCATCTACATCCCACTACTATTCTCGCTTATTCCATGAAGCCATTGAAATACACAAGCACAAAAATAATATCAATCGCAAAGAAGAAGGACTTAAACTCAACAGAATATGGCAAACAGCGTTAACAAAAACAAAAATCCAGAACCCCTCTCCAGCCAATCAGACGCCAGCTCCTTGTAGTACTCCACTGGTACAAGTCCAGCCCACTGGCCACCCGGACCTATCACAATGTACTTCCCCTCCAGCCGCCGACATAAATACCGCACCTCTGGTGGTGACCAGCGCAGTCGGTGCTGAGATCTCCACTAGGAAACTTCGACCTCGCCGCCACTGAAGATGTCTGCCGTAGTCGCAGACGAAACGTTTGGGAAGAAGAAGGAACCCAATAGACCACGGCCCACAAGCCCGGTTAATATTGCATCTAGTAATGGAGGAATATTTTAAGGTAAAAAGAATCCCAAACAAACTTAGGATGTTGATAGTAAAGAAAATTTTGAGGAGCAAAGCACTGGAGTGGTTGAGGTTAACACTAGCTGGTCATGAAACTTACAATTCCTTTAGAAACTTCCTTCCATGATACTTGGGTCCTGCTAAACAAAACCAAACAAGAGTTAACAATGGGGAGATATGATTCGTCCAAAGGATTGTCACTAGTGGACTATTTCATGAAAATAGCCAATAAAGGAAAGTTATTAGCAGAGTTAGGATTTTTAGGTGCACACCTTTTTTCTTAGGGTAAATTTAAGCTCTTCGGAATGATACCACAGTGTGAAGTTTTGTTTCTAGTTGCCAAAAGAGGCATTTTTACATGCATCTTCTTACCTTTTTGGATACCTTTATCCCTTTTCCCCCCAACCATGCTCATAATCCCTATGGTTATTTTAGTTGCTTCTTGGTGAGTTGGAAATAAAGATTTGTGTAACTAATCAAAGCTGTTTATTTTAAATCAATCTTATATAAGAACAAAATATAAGTGGTAAACAATACAAGGAAAAAATATAGAAAAAGATAAAAGAAAAGTTCAGGTTAGCCAATCTTCGGAGGCATACTAGCCACAGACTACTTCCCCCTAAAACAACAACCTCTTGAAAACGCTGTAGAAAGGTGATGATTCTTCCTGATCAAGTTTTTTAGTTTGCAGTCATTTTAGGAGTGTTTTCCTGTTGAGAGGACTCATTAGTTGTTGTATCAGAGGGAACATCCACAGCAGGTGTTGAATCAACGGAACAGAACAAAAATGCAGGCTTTGATCTGTCCACTGATATAGTTTGTGTTCCTCGTGGAGTGCTGATTTTGAAATACTTCTCAAAACATTGCATCACCAGAAAATGTCCATCATATATTGGTTGCAGTGGCTTCCTTATAGCATTGTGTCTCACGAAAACATGAGTGCATGATGTTAACTTCTTGTACTGAAAAGGCTTGCATGAAGAATGGTGTTCTGCTTTAATAGGTTTAATATTTCTCACATGCTCGCGTAGTTTGTATATGAAGGTTTGCGTATCAGGTGGGATTTCACTTTTGTTGAGGAAATCTGCTGATAATCTAATTAGTTTGCCATGTGTAAATTCTGCAGCTGTTACCTGATGTTCTGGTATGATGTATGAATGAAGACCTAGAATTACAATTGGTACCAATCACCTGACATCTGAGCTTTGAGAGCTGTCTTTAATGTGCGGTGCCACCTTTCAATTTTTCCATTTGATGCAGGATGGTATGCTGTCGTCCTAATGTGGTTGATACCAAGTGTTTTGGCAAGCAAATTGAAGAGACAAGATTCAAATTGTCTGCCACGGTCTGTTGTGATTCTTTTTAGAAATCCAAATGTTGCAATCCACAAAGAAATTATAACCTGCGATATAGTTTCAGCACTCATATCTTCCACAGGACAGGCTTTGGGCCACTGCAAAAATCGATCAATCATGGTCACCAAGTATCTACATCCTTTAGAAGTGGGTAAGGGACCAGCAATATCAATGTTGATGTGGCTGAAACGGCTTTCAGCTTCTTGGTAAGCTCCTACCATAGTAGCATTGTTTCCACACCTTGCATCTTTGACAAGCTATACATGCTCTGGCCCACTGTTTAATACCTCTATGGGGAGCTGGCCAAACGTAGCATTTTCTGATGAGATTAGTGGATCCTTGTATGCCAGGATGAGAGAGATCATGAACGGAATGGAAGATTATTTTCCTGTATGGTTCTGGAATGTATGGTTAGAATTTCCCTGTTGAACTGTCACCTACAAGCTCTTTTCCACATGGTAGGTCTAGAATTTGTAGCTTCAGCGACATTTGTGATGTAAAACTTTTAATTCCTCATCTTTCTGCTATAAATTGGCAATTTTCTCAAAGGAAATACTGCTGGGCAAGACAATGGAGTTAATTCGTGAACAGGCATCCGCAAGTATATTCTCTTGCCCCTTGATAAAACGAATATCAGTTGAGAACTGGGCAATGTAATCCAGATATCTCTGTTGACGTGGTGAGGCTTTATCTGCTTTCTGTTTAAAAGAAAATGTGAGAGGTTTATGGTCTGTGTAGATGCAGAAATCTCTTCCTTCGACCATGTGTTGAAAGTATTTTACTCCTGAATAGGCTGCTAAAAGCTCACAGTCATAAGCATTGTAGGTAATTTGTGCAGGGCTCAATTTTTTTTTTAAAAGAAACCAAGCGGCTCTAGTGTCTTATCTCTAACCTGGTGTAATGATGCACCAATTGCAAAATTTGAAGCATCAACCATTAGGATTAGTGGCAAGTTGTGAGCAGGATGTGCCAAAAGTGTTGTATTCAATAAACCTGCTTTCAGCTTTTCGAAGGCTTGTAGTGCTGTAGGCCATTATAATTTAGTCTTGTCATTCTTTTTAGTAGATTGACACATCTTGAAAAGTATGGTTTGGGTTTCTGCACTATCTGGAAGCGTTCAACGATGGAAATGAATTACTCCCAGAAAACGACGAAGTTGATCGGCTGTCTGTGGCATGGGATAGTGTAGGATAGTAACCACTCCGTCTGGTAATGGTGAAATTCCTTTGCTGAAAACCATAAAACCCAAAAATCTTATGTGTTGCACTCACATGACTTTCTCTACTCTTGTACTAACCATTCTTACAAACTCTCTTCGTGTTAGTTGAGGTAAACATTTGCATAAATTATCTTATTGCTTGTTTTTTTGCACATGCAACGGGAATATGGGAATACAGTAGACTTTGAGCGATAGTCAAATCTTTTAAAGTTTTCAAATTCCGTTCTCTTTGCACGTCTAACGTATAAAAAAAAGTCTGATGTATTGCACTCACAAGACCTTCTCTACTCTTGCACTAACCATTCTTACAAACTCTTCGTGTTAGTTGAGATAAACATTTGCATAAATTATTTTATTGCTCGTTTTCTTGCACGTGCAATGGGAATATGGGAATACAGTAGGCTTTGAGCAAGTTAAATCTTTTAAAGCTTTGAGATCCCATTCTCTTTGCACGCTAAACATATAAAAAAATGAACAATGATGTTCCATTTCACGAAAGTTATAAGTTTTCCGAAACTGACACAAATAACAAGGAATATCTCCAAAGTGGTTCACTGTACAACAAAATTTATTTGGACATAAATTGTGTGTTTTAGCAAGATCTACAATTTTTGTAGAGTGGGATTTTGTCTATCTCTTACGGTTTACGAGTTATTCAAAAGTCATTCAGAGTAAACTTGATTACACAGACTATAGATAGAAAATTCAAAATATACATTTCATTTGTAATACAAATGTCTTAAACATATGGCATTTTAATCAAAATCGTTAGAACCATTTTCAAGAAAATAAAAAGTTTCGAAAAATGTTCCATTTAAAGGGTTGTTTAAGGTGGGGCTATTTTCTTCAAAATCTTTGTGTCGCATCCTTGAAAGACATTAAATCTAAATGCCAACTTTGGTTTTTAACCAACTTTTCGTTTTTGAGTTATGCTGTCCACAGACTGACAGACACACAGACCTTTTTCTAAAAATGCTTTCGTTGGATTCAGGGGGTCTCAAAACATATTTCCAGTAAAATCTCGACATCGAATTTTTGGGTGGAATACAATACTTTCTTGTACTTACCATTAGAGAAAGTAAAAATGGACAATGATGTTCCATTTTACCAAAGTTTTAAGTTTTCCAAAGCTGACACACATAACAAGGAATATCTCTGAAATGGTACAACACTCCACAAAAAAATTTATTTAGACATAAATTGTGTGTTTTACGGAGATCTACACTTTTTGTACAGTAAGATTGTGTCTATCTCTTTCGGTTTATGTGTTATTCAAAAGTCACCTAGACAACATAGGCTATAGCCAGAAAATTCAAAATATACATTTCATTTGTCATAGGAATATATCAAACATGTGGCATTTTAATAAAAATTGTGAGCCATTTTCAAGGAAGTCAAAATTTTTGAAAAATTTTCCATGTAAAGGGTAGTTCAGGGTGTGGCTATTTTCTTCAAAATCTTTGTGTCGCATCCTTGAAATACATTAAACTTAAACACCAACCCTGGTTTTTAAACAACTTTTCGTTTTTGAGTGATGCTGTCCACAGACTGACACGCGCGCGCGACACACACACACACACACACACACACACACACACACACACACACACACACACACACACACACACACACACACACACACACACACACACACACACACACACACACACACACACACACACACACACACACACACACACACACACACACACACACACACACACACACACACACACACACACACACACACACACACACACACACACACACACACACACACACACACACACACACACACACACACACACACACACACACACACACACACACACACACACACACACACACACACACACACACACACACACACACACACACACACACACACACACACACACACACACACACACACACACACACACACACACACACACACACACACACACACACACACACACACACACACACACACACACACACACACACACACACACACACACACACACACACACACACACACACACACACACACACACACACACACACACACACACACACACACACACACACACACACACACACACACACACACACACACACACACACACACACACACACACACACACACACACACACACACACACACACACACACACACACACACACACACACACACACACACACACACACACACACACACACACACACACACACACACACACACACACACACACACACACACACACACACACACACACACACACACACACACACACACACACACACACACACACACACACACACACACAGACAGACAGACAGACAGACAGACAGACAGACAGACAGACAGACAGACAGACAGACAGACAGACAGACAGACAGACAGACAGACAGACAGACAGACAGACAGACAGACAGACAGACAGACAGACAGACAGACAGACAGACAGACAGACAGACAGACAGACAGACAGACAGACAGACAGACAGACAGACAGACAGACAGACAGACAGACAGACAGACAGACAGACAGACAGACAGACAGACAGACAGACAGACAGACAGACAGACAGACAGACAGACAGACAGACAGACAGACAGACAGACAGACAGACAGACAGACAGACAGACAGACAGACAGACAGACAGACAGACAGACAGACAGACAGACAGACAGACAGACAGACAGACAGACAGACAGACAGACAGACAGACAGACAGACAGACAGACAGACAGACAGACAGACAGACAGACAGACAGACAGACAGACAGACAGACAGACAGACAGACAGACAGACAGACAGACAGACAGACAGACAGACAGACAGACAGACAGACAGACAGACAGACAGACAGACAGACAGACAGACAGACAGACAGACAGACAGACAGACAGACAGACAGACAGACAGACAGACAGACAGACAGACAGACAGACAGACAGACAGACAGACAGACAGACAGACAGACAGACAGACAGACAGACAGACAGACAGACAGACAGACAGACAGACAGACAGACAGACAGACAGACAGACAGACAGACAGACAGACAGACAGACAGACAGACAGACAGACAGACAGACAGACAGACAGACAGACAGACAGACAGACAAAGTCGTTTTTTCCCTCCGTCAAAGAAAGACTGAAATTAAAATTACCAATTGCCCCCTGCTTTACAGCATTAATAACAGGACACTTAAAGACCAAGTCATACCTGCACAAATTCAAAATAATAGATGACCCCACATGTCCCTGTAATAAAGGACAACAAACAGTACAACATATAATTTATGAATGTCAAGAAACACAAAAACAACGAATAAAGCTGAAAGAAGATATTAAGAAGAATGGAGGCAGCTGGCCAGTCACTACACATCAATTAGTAACAAAGCATTTGAAGTTCTAAGGCTTTCACGGCCGCTGTCAATACTAGATGCAATATTAACCGGGCTTGTGGGCCGTGGTCTATTGGGTTCCTTCTTCTTCCCATACGTTTCGTCTGCGACTACGGCAGACATCTTCAGTGGCGGCGAGGTCGAAGTTTCCTAGTGGAGATCTCAGCACCGACTGTGCTGGTCACCACCAGAGGTGCGGTATTTATGTCGGCGGCTGGAGGGGAAGTACGTTGTGATAGGTCCGGGTGGCCAGTGGGCTGGACTTGTACCAGTGGAGTACTACAAGGAGCTGGCGTCTGATTGGCTGGAGAGGGGTTCTGGATTTTTGTTTTTGTTAACGCTGTTTGCCATATTCTGCTGAGTTTAAGTCCTTCTTCTTTGCGATTGATATTGTTTTTGTGCTTGTGTATTTCAATGGCTTCACGGAATAAGCGAGAATAGTAGTGGGAAGTAGATGCCAGAATATCTGTGTTACCATATTGGATGATGTGTTCCCCTTCTTCGAGTATGGCATGTTCAGCAATTGCTGATTTTTCAGTTTGACCCAGTTTTTTTCAGTTTGGGTCAAACTGAAAAATCAGCAATTGCTGAACATGCCATACTCGAAGAAGGGGAACACATCATCCAATATGGTAACACAGATATTCTGGCATCTACATCCCACTACTATTCTCGCTTATTCCGTGAAGCCATTGAAATACACAAGCACAAAAATAATATCAATCGCAAAGAAGAAGGACTTAAACTCAACAGAATATGGCAAACAGCGTTAACAAAAACAAAAATCCAGAACCCCTCTCCAGCCAATCAGACGCCAGCTCCTTGTAGTACTCCACTGGTACAAGTCCAGCCCACTGGCCACCCGGACCTATCACAATGTACTTCCCCTCCAGCCGCCGACATAAATACCGCACCTCTGGTGGTGACCAGAGCAGTCGGTGCTGAGATCTCCACTAGGAAACTTCGACCTCGCCGCCACTGAAGATGTCTGCCGTAGTCGCAGACGAAACGTTTGGGAAGAAGGAACCCAATAGACCACGGCCCACAAGCCTGGTTAATATTGCATCTAGTAAAGCATTTGAAGGCTTTCAAAGAATTCTGCATCGCACTAGAACTGTGAGAAATGAACTATACCATGAAAAAAGAGAAGATACGAGTTTACCAAACATCAGTAACAATTACTAAAACTGTGAAATATTAAAGTGATCAAGCAAAGCACAAAACAATTGAGTGAAATTAATGCATGTAATATTACTTTGTAATGGGGCATGCTGCCTAATTTCAATAAAGAGTGTTATTGAAAAAAAAAAACGCTCACACACAGACAGACAGACACACACACACACACACACACACACAGACAGACACACACACACACACAGACAGACACACACACACAGACAGACACACACAGACAGACACACACACAGACACACACACAGAGAGAGACACACACACAGACAGACACACACACACAGACAGACACACACACAGACAGACACACACACAGACAGACACACACACAGACAGACACACACACAGACAGACACACACACAGACACACACAGACAGACACACACACACAGACAGACACACACACAGACAGACACACACACACAGACACACACACACACAGACAGACACACACACACAGACACACACACACACAGACACACACACAGACACACACACAGACACACACACACACACACAGAGACACAGACACACAGACACACACAGAGACACAGACACACACACAGAGACACACACACAGAGACACACACAGACACACACACACACAGACACACACAGA